>PITA01029293.1:0-18106 GCA_004023965.1 Spilogale gracilis | reverse complement strand
GTCAGTGCCAGGAGTTTAATAAATTGCCTTTCCCCCGATTTGGGGTTTTGCATTGGAATGTTGTCCTCCTGAGCTTCTGGCGTGCTTTCTGGGGGCGGGGCGTGTCGTTCCCCTTCAGTCCTTCTACCTAGGCTGAGTCTCTCGGCCCCCCTGCTAGAGGCCTGTCTCAATGGCAACCAGACTATCAGGCTGCAATTCTTTGGTAGCGGAGCGTTGTTCTTTTGCGTCTTTTTTCAGCAGTTGAGGAAGTCAAGTCGGAGCACGATGTCTGTGCCCAGACCGCCCTCCCAGAGGGAGCCTCTACACAGGGAGGGGCTCTTTCCAGCCTCCCAGTTGGCAGTCTGTCACAGCCAGGCTGGTGCAGATGTTGTATTGATTTCTGCCCCCGTCCCCGCTTGTCGTTTCACTCCCGCACCTCTAAGCCACAACTCCTTTTGGATCGGGCGACTTTGTCTGCCCCCAGGGACCTGGGGCCTCTCCGGTCCCACGAAAGTCTGTAAAAAACGTCTTCCCCTGGGGGGGTCTACATGCGGCCCACGGTGTGAAGAGAAACGGGAGAGAAGGGCAGGATAGAATCCACTCCCACTGCTTTCTTGGCAGCTGTGGCGGCTCCTGGGCGGCTCCGCGTGCGTTGGGGCCGGCGCCGGCGGGGGGGAGGGAGTCCAGGAAGCGGGAAAAGAAAGAAAATAAAAGATTTTAAAAAGTCTCCTTGCCTTGCCCCGGGCTTAGCTGTGTTTACCTTCTTTCTAGCCCCGATTCAGGCCGTAATCTGCTGTTATTCCTCACTCACAGAGCACTTTCGTTTTGGGGTATTTGTTTTCAATGGTTCAGCTCTGCGGGCTTCCTCCCCCACTCCCCTGTCTCTGGGGGCAAGCCTCCGGACCCTCCAATTTGTTTCTACCTTTTTGCCGATGTTCTTTGTCTCTCGTGGCAGTCCAGAAGTGGGAAATATCACATTTCAGGCTGGTTTCATGGGTGTTCACGGTGGTCTTGTAGTGGTTTTTTTGCTGGAATTCAGCTTTCTTCAGGGAACTCCCCGAAATGCGGTCACCTGGCCTTCCACCATCTTCTATCCTCAATAGATATGTTTTTATTGACATCATATTGCCTGTGAAGTTCATGTTTCTATAGATTACCTCTGTAAATTCATATTCTGTGTCACTCTTGGGTTCATCACTCTTTTATAGAACCCCCCTTCATATTTCTTGTAGTGCTGGCTAAAATAATAATCTTTTAGACCTTGGCAGTCCTGGAAGCTCTTTACCTCTTCTCCCATTTTGAAAGTCAACTTTGCTGGGTACATTATCCTTGGTTGCATTTTTTTTTCATGTAATTTCCTGATTATGTTTTGCCAGCCCTTTCTGGCTTGCTAGGTTTCTGTGGATAGGTCTGACATTATTCTGATGGTCTTCCCTCTATACATATATGATTGCTTTTCCTAGCTGCCCTTAAAACATATGCTTTGATTTTATGATTCATGAATTTCACAAGTGTGCACCTGGAGGTTTTTATGGCCTCATTGATCTTGAGTGGTGTCCTCTCTGCCTCCAGGGCATAAGCACTTGTTTCATTCCCCAGATTAGGGAAATTTTCATCCATGATTTGTTCAACTATATCTTCTAGGCTTCTCTCTCTCTCTCTCTCTCTCTCTCTCTCCATCTATTTCAACTCCCTCGGGGATTCCAATAATTCTGATATTGGAGCGTTTCATGACATCTTTTATTTCCTTAATTCTATTTTCATGGGATTTTAGCTGTTTGTTTCAAGACTTCTCTTGTTCCTCCTTCTTAATACATCTGTCTTCTAAATCACTAATATGATCTTCAGCTTCACCTACCCTGGCTGTTAGTGTATTTAATTAGATTGCATCTTGTTAATAGCCTTTTTAACCTCTGCCAGTTCAGCTTTCACTTGTGTCCTTAGAGCTTCTATTTGCCACTAATGTTCCTTTCCAACTTATCCATTGTTTGGATGATTGCTATCCTGAATTCCATTTCTGTCATATTGCTTATGTTCATTTCCAGTAATTCTGTGACTGGGGTTGCAGTTTCTGGGTTTTTCTTCTGTTGGTTGTTCCTCCTACGAGTCATTTTGGCGAGGGGTGATGGAGGGGACATATAGCTGAATATATCAACCACTGTCCAGGTGAGTTACTTGTTGGAAGGTTTTGGAGCAATCAGAAGTCACCATCAAAACTGGAAGAAGAAAAAAAAAGCAAAAAGAATCACAAAAACTAACAAACAAACAAAAGCAGCCAGAATGGGCCCCAATGGTAGGATTTATATGGTACAAAACTACAACAGTCAAAGAAAAAGACCGTCAAAATAAAAGAAAGTTGAAGGATTAAAAAGCTAAACCCAACCCAAATGACCCCCCCAAGACCAGTATTTATATATTACAAAGGCAGAAACAATTACACAGAAACACTGACAAAAGAATAGGATGGGAAGGTGAGTGCAAACCCTTGTTGTGGGCAAGGAAAGTATTTCAGATCCTCCTGGGTGTGTCTTGTTATTATTGTTAGAGGAGTCCATTACCTAAAGATATAGGGAGATTAAAACTGATTTGTATATAGGGGTAGTGTTGAAATGGAATGAAGGATTACCTTGAAGCTTATAACTATATGAATATATTAAAAGAAAAAAGAATAAAGGAAAGAAGAGGAAAAAAAGAAAAAAACCAGAAAAAACAAACAAACAAAAGAAGCAACAACAACAACAACAACAACAAAACACTGGTATGTGTTTGAAAAAAGTTCAAAGTAAAAAGTTATGGAGTGTTGTATTAAGTATCATGTTGTAATAAGTGGGTTAAAAAAATAAAAGAACAAAAACTGTGAGAATGAGTTTTAAAATAATGTGAAAACTTCAAAAATGAAAATAGAAAAAAGTTAATAAGAAAATAAAGTGAAAAGCTGTATCTATAAAATGTACAGCGTTTGGGGTAGTACCAGGAGCTTAATATATTGCCTTTCCCCCAATGTCGGGGTTTTACAGTTTTGGTGTTGTCCTCTTGTTCTTCTGGCTTGCTTTCTGGGGGCAGGGCCTGCTGCACTGTTTTTCAGTTCCTTGTACCGGACTGAGTCTCTCCACCCCCTTTCTAGGGGCTGGGCTCCATGGCAAGCAGGTTTTCAGGCTTTTATTCTCTGGAGGGTTGTTCTTTTGTGGCTTTTTGCAGATTTTCAGAAAGTCAGGCCAGAACAAGATGTCTGGGCCCAGACCTCCACCTCAGAGGGAGACCTCAGTTAGCAGCCCTCTGGATGGTGCAGGGCACACAGACTCTCTCTGTACCTTTGTCTTGCCATTTCTCACAGTCGGGCGCGCCCACAACCCCTAGTCGGAATGGGGCCCGAGGCCCCTGCTTGTCGTTTAGCTCCTGCACCAGGGAAACTCCACTGATCTCGAATCGTGAGACCTTGTCTTTGCCCAGATAGTCTCTGTAGTGCACTCCCACGGAGGAAGTACTGAGATCTTGTGGCCCTGCAGGTCGCTGGGAAGTCTGCAGAATTGCCTCCTTTGCAGATTGCAAGTGCCTGGCCCAAGTGGCCGGAAAAAAAAAAAAAAGCGGCCAGGTGGGGGTGGGGGAGGAGTGGCAGTTTTAAAGACACTTCACACTGCCAGTTTCCCTCCTGCATGGCACCAGGGAGCTCTTTCTATCCCTGGCCAAGTGTCGTAGTTTTATATCCCTGCCAATGGTAAAGACCCTTTGCTTTGGAGTGCTTTTAACCAGACTGCAAGTTGATGCTGATCTCTGAGCACAGGGCACTTTTGTATTGGGGTATTACTTCCAATGGGTCACTTCTGTTGGCTCCCTCCCCTTTCTATTTCTCCTTGGAAATCAGCCTGAGCACTCCTGCTCTGCTGATACTCTTCTGCCCCCGTAGAGATCCAGAAGTGTGTAGTCTTACATCTCATGCTGATTTCATGGGTGTTCAGATTGTCCTGGTAGATAGTCCAGCTCACTTCAGGAGACCTTTGAAACAGGGTCTCCTACTTCTCCACCATCTTGCCCCTCAGAAACTCAAGTTATTCTCATCTTAAGGTCCCCGAAAATACCCTGATTACTGAGCCTTCCAGGATGACCTTCCTTAGGTACCTAGAAGACTAAGAACCGGTATGCTATGTACCAGGCTACTTTTCCTGGGACGGTCTTGTAAGCACTAGCTCCATAAAGTCCCTCATAGTTCCTTAAAAGTGTCTCATTGTGTCTGATTAAATCACCATCATTCTCAGGAATGACATTTCAAGCATGTCTTTGGTTCTATAACCAGTTTCCAATCAAGTCCTTTCACAAGAAAGATTCATACTGACCTTAGACAAACAATTGTAACACAATGAAAGTAAGAATACTCAAAAAGGGTTTCTGAATGTCAGGCAGGGAGAATAAGATGTCACTTACAAATGTTTCATTTAAACTCACAACAGTAGAACCTACTAAATTGTGATGATTTACAGATAAGAAGAACCCTTTTGCACTGTTGGTGGGAATGTAAACTGGTGCAGCCGCTTTGGAAAACAGTGTGGAGATTCCTTAAAAATTAAAGATAGAGCTACCCTATGACCCTGCAATTGCACTACTGAGCATTTACCCCAAAGATACGGATGTAGTGAAAAGAAGGGCCATATGCACCCTAATGTTCATCGCAGCAATGGCCACAATCGCCAAACTGTGGAAAGAGCCAAGGTGCCCATCAACAGATGAATGGATAAAGAAGATGTGGTACATATATACAATGGAATACTATGCCTCCACCAGAAAGGATGAATATCCAACTTTTGTAGCAACATGGACTGGACTGGAAGAGATTATGCTGAGTGAAATAAGCCAAGAAGAGAAAGTCAGGTATCGCATGGTTTCACTTACTTGTGGTGCATGAGGGGTAACCTGGAGGACAGTGGGAGAAGGAAAGTAACTGGGAACTAGGGTAATCTAGGGAGGGAAACGAAACAACAGAGACTATGGACACAGAAACAAACTGAGGGACTTGGAGGGAGGGTGGTGGAGGGATGGGAGAGACTGGTGGTGGGTACTGGGGACACCTAAAGTGTGGATCACTGGGTGTGGGGAATGGGGAATGATCTTCAAACACCGGAAAAAAAATTAGTAACAATAAAAAAAAAAAAGAGGAAAATATAAGAACAGCAGACTTTAAAAAAAATGGGTGAAAAAAAGAAAAAACGAAGAAAGCAAAAGAACTTCTCCTGTATATCCAGAAAATATAACATTAAAATAACATCATTCCCAAACAAACTAACAAACAAATAACACCCCCCCACACACATACAAATGACCCATAATCAACACTCATCAGTTTGTTGAGTCCTATGTAGTTAATTCTTTTTTTGCTGGATCTTGAATTTGCTGTCTCCTGAACCCATCCACTTCCCCACTTGAATTCTGAAATCCTGACTCTGTTCACAGGTGTTTAAGCACTGCCATTAGAGAACCACACCCAAGGGCTGGCATTTTCTTCTGCATGGGGCTCTCAGACAGTCCTTCACAGAAGATGAGGTAGTCTGACCTGTAGCTGATTGCTAAGCCTTCAGAATAGTATCAGAGTAAAACAAAAAGTATGTGTAGATGACCAAATACTTAAGATGACTGTGGTTGGTTAACTTATTGCTGATAAGTTTTAAAAATGAAAGGTTTGATGAGTGTTCATAATAAGAATGACACAACTGTCAAGGAAATTAGGTTGTTGCTAAACAAACCAGAAAGTTAATCCAAAAAATTTGAATGAAATACTTATGAACACAATTAACCTTATTTTCAAAGAAGCATGGTTGTTACATCTAATTTATTAAGATGATTGAACATAATATTTATATAGAAAATATATTTAGAAATAATATATATACTAGTTCTGTCATAATATAGAGTAAGTACATAATTAAACTATATAAAATATATCAAGCATATTAAGAAGAGTGAGGAAGACTGAAGCAGGTCCCAGACACCTCTTTAATAAAACTTTAGACACAAGTGATGTGGAGTCCTAGTTGAAAACCACTGCCTGAGAGTATGCCAGATTCAAATTAAGGAAGTAAAGCTGTTACCAAGGTGATATTTAAAAATTACCTGAAATTATGGCTGATCGTACTATACTGTTGTATAAGATCAGCATAGTTGCACCAGGTCTCTGAATAGGAATATATGGACAGCAAGGGCAGCGACAAATCTATACAGACTCCTTGTGCAACAAGCACTTTCTGAAAAATTTATATTAACTCCATTTTGCTTACACAAATTTAACTTGGGGAAGGTGACGCCTTTCTTCTGATTTGACAACACTTCCTAAATAAGTTAATCCTTACATATCAAATAAACCTAATTATTTCCAGCACCTCTCTTTTTATAAGGTGAAAGAACAAATCCTTTATAATTTTCCTGGGAACTTTTTAGAAATCTCCAAGACAATTTTCAGTTCAAAAGGCATTAAGATTAGACTTTAGGAAGGCAAAGTAACAGAGGTTGTCAGAAGATCTGGACTCTGATTGAGGTATAATCATGGATTACTGAGAAACAGTATTTGGCTATTTGCTTAACCGAAGTGAGAAGAAAAGGATTAAAAAAAAAAACATTTAAGGTAATATGACTGTAAAGAACTACAGCTCTTTCAAAAGTGAGAATACTTGGTCTCTAATATAATTAAGGACATGATAAAGTCACCATAAAGCAGAGGAAATTCTGATAAGTCACAGAATCTTTGCCTTATGGGCTGATTATTCAAAGGTAAAGGAGAACCTTTTACAATTTCCTAGTAAGAGCTGACCGACATCCCAAGAAAAATGTGAACAAAAGCTCTTTTTGGAAATTGTATAAGTAAATCCATTAAAACTCATCCAGTTTGACCACTGCAAATAAAACTCCCTTTTTGAGAACCTACCACAGATTTCTTTTATTTTTATTTTTTAATTTTTTTTCCATAACCCAGCCACCCTATCCCTCCCCCCATCCCAGCTGATTTCTATAACCATCCAGGTTTTATTTAACACTTTCCTCTTTCTCATTCTGAAACAACCAATCATTTTACCTTAGGACGAAACTACTCTCTTTTTTCCTTAAAAAAAAAAAATCCTTTATACCTTACATACAAAGTTGTTCTTCTGTACCTTATTGCCTTTAGTAAAGCCTTATTTACATATATTGATTTTAACTTTTAACCAAAGTAACTTCTTTCTCACAGAGAAAACTAGGAAGCAGATAATTGTGAAATGTGTGCCACACTCCAGATTTTGCAAGACTAACAGAGCTCATGAATATGCATCTCACAACTTTCTATGACCACACACATTCCTTATACTGCAACTTCTCAAAGTGGCAAAAATTAACATTCATTAACAGACCTAAATATATATAGCCTTTCTGTACAAATGAAAATAAGTGGCAAAAAATTATATAAACTTAAAATTGTGCTTAGCAATGAATGTTTCAACATTCTTTTACTTACAAATAATTTAGGCATCTAATGAATATTTATTAATTGATTTAGTGTTAGTCTATGTTTTAAGTTTCCTGAAGATTTTGGAAATTATCTGCAAGCTGACACATTACAAATGATACAAAACATAATTATTGTTGAATAGTTTGTCAAAATAATGATTTGTTTAGATTAAACATAAATTACATTTTTCATTATCTTAACTATTTGGCAGAAATAATACTAGCTTATTTGATCAGTAAAGTTGTATAGGTTTAAGAAGAACATATACAAGTAGGATAAAAACAAAACTTTGTACTATACTTAGCATTGAAGACATAGTTTCTATGAAATGAATAATATTAAACTATTCTTAATTTCCAAAGATTACCTACATTACATGAGCTTGAGGTATTAAGACATTTGAATTAGTTTCTGTGAGAGTACTTATTAAAAAAAACACTTGAAAAATATTGGAAGCTCAATTTTCTTAATTTATAAGAGTTTTAGAAATACTCAATTTGTGTAAGCAGTTGTTTATCTCTAAGTCAATCAGAGTAGAGTTTCTATAATTTAAGAGATTTTATTACCTAATTTGTTACTATCTTCTGGAGGTAGGGAAATGTTGCATACTCACAATGAGTGGTAAAGACCTTTCTGATTATGTGTCATAAACATACAACAGGGAGAAATCTTATAGCTTCAATTCAGAATTTAGTCCTGAATCAAGAGAAAATATAAAATTATGCCCACTGGTCCATATTGGAGAGTTGTTCTCTTTCCATTGGATATGAATCCTTACTGTTGCTATCCTGAGCCCGATTGAGTGCTAAACCCACTTTTGTGTCCCTGGATCACCAGTAAGGAGTAGAGTACAGTTAGGCCTGAAAACCTCCTTACCTTGGAGGAGTAAATGGGGGATCAAGTCTAGTCATGTCCAAGTCATGGCACCAAAACTGTGAAAGATGAAATGCACTGGACGGTTAAGGGGATGGTTTTATTCAGGCTAGTGCAATAGGGAGAAAGTTCACTAATGAACATTTCACAGAAAAGCAAGGAGGTCTGGGCATTTGTAGAGGCAAGTAGGAAAGAAAAGTCATCCACAGTCTTTGGGAGTCACAAGGAAGAAGAGCTGGGTCTTATCTCAGGACATGGGAGAGCAGGAGATCCTTTGTGGTTTATCCATTTCTCAGAGCACAAAAGTCTGTAGGGACTTCTAAACGGCTCTCCAGGAGAACCAGGCTTATTAAGTTCAACACTGTCATTTATCTTCTAAACAAATAAAGGTATATTAAAAATAGAAGCCATTTTCTAAGTTGAGACTCAATTATTTTGTTCATTGATATTTAAATTAATTGTGATGCTATAAATTCCTTGTGATTAACTCATACACAAATAGAAACAGAATTTTGAAAAGTACTCATCGAATCTGGAGCAGCGATTTCTTTGTTGAAACAATGTTCATTTAAAATTTGTTGCCTCAAGTAAGATGGCCATCATTCTACGCAAACCACTGACTTCCCAGTTGAGCAGATTGGGACGTAGTTCATCATCCCAGGGTATGAAAAGTCTGATCTGCTTTACGTCATCAAAAGGAGATCCCCACAATCTGCCAAACCCAATATTATTAGCAAAATTTAGTGATTTTCAAAGTAAAAGTGCATCTGAGAGTATGACAATTTCTGGGCATACATTTAGGTATTCAGAAGTAAACTTGACTACACAAGTAGCAAAATTGTTTTTCCACAGTATGACTTTCCTACCAAAAAGCTTTTCATCATTATTTTTCCTTAAAGGACTTCATAAACTGATTCAGTTATAGAAACTCTTGATTTTAGGCAGCTAAACTTTTTTGGAAAAAGCTGCCAAAAATTTTTACATTAGAGGGGCACACAGAGTAAGACAGGGAAGCATGAATGCTGGAAAAGGACAATATGAAGGCAAATTCTAGGTTTAGGAAGGGACATTTGTGTACTATTCAGTAAGCAGCACTGAAATTAATTGAGAATGAGACCTCAATTGCCATTTGTAACTAGTTCTAATCTCTGGTCTCAAATACAAAATGCACTTCTCTGGCATACAGATATAATGCTTTTGGAAGCTTAGAAATGTCAGTGGATAAGAAGTATTCCTAATTATTATTATTATTTTTCCTTGATGTCTGGTTGGCAGGCTATATTACTAATGTTTTAGAAAAATGGAAACAGAACCTCAGGGCTTGGAGGTGACCTGGCGCAGGTCCCCTGGTGCCTGAGTGGAGACCTCAAGCTCAGGTTTCTTATCCCAAGGCCAAGGGCTCCTCCATCCATGGGAGTTTGCTTCATCCCTTGGATGAAGTCTAACATTGGAAATATGATATTATAACTCAAGATTTAAGTGACAACTTAAAATACTGTGGGATGAGATCTCTTCTTTGCCTAAAGAATGAGACAGACAGTAGCTGTTATATTAAAGTAGAGGAAGCAGTAATGTCATTTCTTTATTAAAAAAAGTTTTTCACAGGGCGCCTGGGTGGCTCAGTGGGTTAAAGCCTGTGCCTTTGGCTCAGGTTATGGTCTCAGGGTCCTGGGATCAAGGCCCACATCGGGCTCTCTGCTCAGCGGGGAGCCTGCTTCCTCCTCTCTTTCTGCCTACCTCTCTACCTACCTGTGATCTCCCTCTCTGTCAAATAAATAAATAAATAAATAATATCTTTTTTTAAAAAAAGGTTTTTACTAATGTCCAAGAGGCTTACTGGCAGAGGGCTGATGGGTGCTAAGGAGGGCACATCTTGTTGGAGACATTAATTCCCTTGGTTGCAGCTTCCTGTCTTCACTATCTTACTCTGTCTGTGTAAGGTGTGGGGAGTCCAGATGCTGACTGAGAGAAAGGAACCAAGAATTTTGCAGTTTTGTAATTTGTTAACTCACAGTGCTCTGGAGAGAATGTGACATAGGGAGGCACTGAGGTTGGTCGGGGGCAAAGGGACAAAAGGGAACTCTGAGCAAACACTTGTAATGGTGACCCTTGAACACTAGAAGTTTGAACTGCATGGGGTCACTTATATGCACATTTTTCTCAATACATACACTACAGTGCCATAAATGTATTTTATTTTTTTTTAAAGATTTTATTTATTTATTTGACAGAAAGAAACACAGCAAGAGAGGGAATATAAGCAAGGGGAGTGAGAGAGGGAGAAGCAGGCTTCCCGCCGAGCAGGCAGCCCGATGCGGGGCTCGATCCCGGGTCTCCGGGATCATGACCTGAGCCGAAGGCAGTCGCTTAACCAACTGAGCCACCCAGGCACCCCATAAATGTATTTTCTATTCTTTATGATTTTCTTCCTTCCTTTCTTTCTTTCTTTCTTTCTTTCTTTCTTTCTTTCTTTCTTTCTTTCTTTCTTTCTTTCTTTCTTTCTTTCTTTTTTTCTTCTTTCTTTCTTTCTTTCTTTCTTTCTTTCTTTCTTTCTTTCTTTTTTTCTTCTTTCTTTCTCTCTCTCTCTCTCTCTCTCTTTCCTTCCTTCCTTCCTTCCTCCCTCCCTTCCCTCCCTCCCTCCCTCCCTCCCTCCCTCCCTTCTTTCTTTCTTTCTTTCTTTCTTCCTTTCTTTCTTTCTTTCTTTCTTCTTTCTTCTTTCTTTCGACAGCAAGAGATCACAAGCAGGCAGAGAGGGAGGCAGAGAGAGAGGAGGAAGCAGGCTCCCTGCTAAGCAGAGAGCCCTATGGGGGCCTTGATCCCAGGACCCTGAGATCGTGACCTGAGCTGAAGGCAGAGGCTTTAACCCACTCAGCCACCCAGGTGCCCTATTCCTTATGATTTTCTTAATTTCTTTTGTCTAGCTTCCTTTGTTGTAAGAATACAGTATATAATACATATAACACAAAACATGTGTTAATCAACTATTTATGTTAAGGCTTCTAATCAAGAGTAGACTATTGGTAGTTGAGTCTGGGGAGAATCAAAACATCTGGCTTTTTGACTGTGTGAGTAGGGGGTTGTGCCCCTAGCTTCCATGTTGCTTCAGGGTTAATGGTACTGAGATTTTTGTATGAAGAACATGGCAAAGCAGGGTGGCAAACTTGAGTTGACAAGTTTAAATGATTTCGGCAGGGTCTGGGGCATAGATGCTGTTCCTAGTTTTCCGGTCATTGGCCCTGAGTGATTAGGGCAAGTGGATAGTGACTCAGAGTATGAAGGCCTGGTAGGAAGGTAATTGGAGGGTGGTCTTAATAGGCTGTTAAAGAAGGGGAAGGGCCTCAAATTGGGTCAAGACAGTGGTCAAAAAAATGCCATGATATTGCCCTAGCTTGCCCATTTCCACACATATTCCTTGTGTTGCCCCCAGTTGCACCGCCTTCCCTTGCTTCCTCCCTATCTCCTCCAGATGCTCCCCAGAGCAGTCAGACCAATGCAGTATCACAGAGCTGGAGACGTCCATTCCCACTCAGTGTGACCTGCTTGGGGTCCAACCTTTCTGCAGCACCAAGAGAGACTTTACAGCATAGGAAGTCGACTTCCGGCATCTTTTCATTACGCAAGAAATGAAGTGGAGATTTGGATACTAAGGGGACTGAAGGAGATCGACCTATTTTTATCATCATCTTTTCCACTTTTACTCAGATTTGGCAGTGAATCTAGTATGTAGGTAAAAGAGGATTATATGAGGATAGTATCCCTACCATTTCCCACTGCATGGTGTTCAACTGTGAGCTGGGCCCATAGCTGATCTTCCTATACAGATTCAATTAGGGTTCACTTGTCCAAGGTCACACATGTGTATGTGGCAGAGGCAGAATTCCTTGTCTTCAAAGCCTATGCTCCACTCAGTATCTTATAATTTATATGATTGTAAATGGTACTTTTCTTCCTTAAATCTCCTCCTTGAACTCCTCCCAGCTTCCTCTGTCTTTATTCTGAGTCAGTGATCAGTGAGCAGGCGAGGAAAGGAAACAAACACCATCATTTCAAGGATGACCACAAGTGTTACTTTGTGGAAGTGTTCAGGGGCACAGCATTAAAGCTTCGCCTCCAGGGAAATATTCCCTAAGCTTTTCCAGAGAAATATTCCCTAAGCTTTTCCAGAGAAGGAATGCAATTGAAAGACTGCACCAGTCCTGTTTGTGGTTCTGCAGCTTGAACTTGGATGAACAGGTGCAAAGGCAAAAAAGGTATAGAAGAACTTCTGTTTTATCTTTTAAAGTCTTCATTATAAAAATATTGCTTTATGTTACCTACTGTGTTGGTTAATCATTAGGTAAATCTTGTCCTCTAGGAAGTAACACTATATTGATCTTATGGATTCGAGTCTTTTCATGATCTTTGGAAAACATTTAGGAGAACAAATAATCCAGTGTTAGACGTACACTTCTAGGATACTTCTATGGTTCCCTATCCAAAGTGAGTTCTCTGCAGAAAATTGTAACAGGGGACCTGGGTTGCTCAGTCATTGGCTGTCTGCCTTTGGCTCAGGTCGTGATCCCGGAGTCTCAGGATTAGCCCCGCATTGGACTCCCTGCTCCCTGTCAGTGGGAAGCCTGTTTCACCCTCTCTCACTCCCCCTGCTTGTCTTCCCTCTCTAGCTGTGTTTCTTTCTGTCAAATGAATAAATAAAATCTTAAGAAAAGGAAAATTATAACCAGACTAGTAATCAGTTATATTCATTTATTCATGCATACAATCACTCACACATCCAGTTAAAAAAAATGTTCCCACCATAGGGCACAAGGTCAGGCCACAGCAAGTCTTCCACAACAGCTTCTGTGGTACCCCTCCTTCCTCCTCCCTCTTCCCTTGGGATCTATTGATGTCCTCCTGCCTCCTTCTCTCTTGTCTACCTACACATCAGGGCAAGGAGGACCAATAAATGTGAAATATAATAGATTTCTACATGAAAATGCTACCATACTTTGGATGCCAAATAAAGATATGTATTAGGAGCTCAGAAATACCGTTTCTTGATTGGTGGGAGGTTGTGGAGCAGCTGAGAAGTGAGAAGGCCGCTCAGAGAAGTGTGGTGAAGCATGAAACAGCCCAGTGTTTCCCTGGGGCACAAGGTCAGGCCACTTTATTTTTTATTTTTTTTTTAAGATTTTTTAAAAATTTATTTGACAGAGAGAAACACAGCCAGAGAGGGAACACAAGCAGGGGGAGTGAGAGAGGGAGAAGCAGGCTTCCTGCCGAGCAGGGAGCCCGATGTGGGACTTGATCCCGGGTCTCCGGGATCATGACCTGAGCCGAAGGCAGTCGCTTAACCAACTGAGCCACCCAGGCACCCCTGTTTTCTACTTTAATCCCACCTGCAGTGCCCAGGAGGAATGTGAGAGCTGCTTTTAAGCTTCCCTGCATTGCAGCAGTAGCACTGACTGTTCATCTGCTTAAGCAAACCATATGTAGTGATTTCTTGGTATGTGTCAGGCATTGTGAATTGAATAGTGAGTAAGAGCTATTGTCTGCTCTCAGTGGTCCACGGTCTAGTGGGGAAGTGGTCTGTGATGATGCAATGACAGGCATGGGGCAAAGAGTAAAAGTCTAGGACAGTCTAACTACAAGACAGTACAGGATAGAAGGATAGTATTGGGAGACGTAGCCGGAGGGGAAGTGTGATACAAAGGAAGAGGAACTTTCCAGTCCTATGCAGGAGACTGAACTTTACACAGAGAACAGTAGAGTCATTAAAGAAGTGGACTGGAAGGAGTGAAAAATGAGGAGTTTAGTTTGGGAAAGCTTTGGTTGTGGTATATGCGTAGCACTCAAGAGGGAATGCCAGGCAGATAGTTAGAGACTCAGGACTGGAACCTTAAATGGAGGTTTGAGCTGGTAGTAGGGTCTCATCAGTATGTGGATGATAAATGAAGCTGTTGTGCTGGAGGTAGATTTCGCAAGGTAGGTGTGAGAAGGGAAGCAGACCATGGAAGAAAGAGCTAGAGAGACAGCATTCGATGGGGTGTGGTGTGACTAGGGTAACAAAGGCCTGAAGGAGGAGGTGGCTAAGAAGGAGAAGGTTGACAGCAATGAGCACTTCCTATTTCTCCTGCTAATATGTTTTTAATATTACTCTCCATTTAGGTTTTTCATTTGTTCTTTTAATCTCCTCTTCTCTCTCTTCCTTTTGAAAACGTGTTGTTCCTTTGATTCCTCCAAAGTTCTTTACAGAGGAAGGCCAGGAAGACAGCAGGCATCGATCACCAAATCTTGAATCCTAGAGAATTTAGTTTTCTTTCTTTCCTAAAAATTTCTTGAAAGAACAATAGCAAAGCTAGAGGTGCATTAGGAAAAAGTACACATTGATTTTGGTAAAGGCTTTCCCTGTATCCTGTTTGAAAAAACTGAGGGGTGAAGGGCTGCACAGGGGAGTGTTTTGTCAGTAACTGAGAGCCAGAATTAAAGAGTTGAACTGATCCCAAGGAAATCCAGCTTTATTTTTCCTGCTTTTCCCCGCCCCCATGAAGAGTTTATTCATTATAGAACTTCTTTGTAAAGTGATCTTTGTGTTCCTTTGAGCTTGAAATTATACTCAAATGTTCTTCTGGAATGTTTTCATTTTCCTTTAAGATAATAAATTTATTGACTCTCTGGAACTAAATTAAATTAGGCAACTGGCCAGGCAGGAGGGGGAGATGCCGCACATCACTTCTAGCCTAGGGTTATTGCAATCTGTAACGTGTCCCGCTTTGGCCAGTGTGGCCTTGGATAAACGGCAGTTTGCTTTTCAAACACACTTCAATGCCATCCGTGCCACCTGTTACCTTGAGCAAGTCCCTTAACTTCTTGAAGCATTATTTTGTCACCTATAAAAGGGGGGTAATAATAAGAGCTAACCCATGCAATTGCCAGGAAGGTTAAAGAGAAAATGTATAATAAATGCCTGGCATATACTGAGTGCTCAAAAAGCTTGGTGTTGTTATTAAAATGGAGAGGTCAGGCACAGAGTTCACATGGAGGAGAACCTGTCACAGGTGAAAATACGGCCTGTGAAGTATTCCATTCAATTATTTTGCTGTTTCCACAAGGTCTCGGCAAGATGAGGTTTTTCTGGTTACATGAAGGAGGAAAACAATAGGGAAGCTGGAAATTTGGCCTGTGAGTGGAAGAAGGGCTGCCTTCAACATGCCCCGTATTACCTGTACCATCACTGCTGGCAGCTGGACTGGCCCCAGCAGCAGCACAAAGCCTTTACTACAGTAGCTTGGGCTTAGAGTTTCTTAGCGGAGCCGCGTGTGTCTGCCTTTGAGTTTCTGTGGCCAGACCTGACCCAAAGTCCTTTCATCTGTGGATGATATTTTGAATCCCTAACAACATCCCTTGGGGTGAACTTGAAAGTCCAGTCTACTGTACATCTTCTGAAATGTTAATAGGTTAGAGGGTGAAGGATCAATCTGAATTCACCCTTTAGTGC
Organism: Spilogale gracilis; assembly: GCA_004023965.1. Classification (NCBI taxonomy): domain Eukaryota; kingdom Metazoa; phylum Chordata; class Mammalia; order Carnivora; family Mephitidae; genus Spilogale; species Spilogale gracilis. The sequence continues at coordinate 2,312 of PITA01029293.1, read as the reverse complement.
ATATGAAGAAAATTGAACAGCGCACAGAACAGTCACACAAGGTTTTGATCTGAAATGGGTCTTAATATTTAGAATATTTGCCGCAAAAATTAGGGTATGGGAATATTAAAGAAGCAAGTGTTAAAAATCTTCACCATTCCATACCTCCTTATAAATGGAGTATTTTTACAGACCAATAAGGTTACAGCTATTTTTATGTCCTGCTTATTGTCACTGAATAACCTCTCTTAAATGTATCATTTGCTTTGAACTAAATGCACTTTGGATGACCCATTTATTCACTAGGCTAGATCTTGGGTCATTGTGATGTCATTTTAGGTCCTTGTCCCCAGGAGCTTAGCCTCCTTGAAAGGCAGGCAAAGGAGCATGAGTGACAAAAGAATATGTCCTGTGTTGTAATGCAAGCTACCTGGCCTGGGGAAATAGTAAAACCAAGAACAGAAAATCACCAGGGGGTGTGGCATGAGCTTGGGGGAAGGTGTTTGGGGTGGAGAGGTGAGCAGGCAAAGGGGCTAGAGGGTTTGTTCAGCTTTCCGTTTACATTTGTGACATCATTCTGCCTCACTGATGTGAAATGTTCAATAACATGTTAACACGCATGTCCAGGACACAAGAAGTGGCCCTGCTAGTGGCGTTGTCCTATCCCATCCGTGTTCTTACTTGTGACTGTGTGGCACAGCTCTGACCTCTGCTACCTGTCTTGTAAAGGGCAGAAAACCAGCCCTACCACCTGCTCAGCCGGATGTATGAAGAAGTTGAGCTTCCGTTTCCCTTTCTAGGAAATGAAGGCAATGAAGGATTGCTGTCTGAAGGATTAAACAGTATAATATGTGTTAAAACTCTCAAGACTACACACCCATTCTGCAACACTAATGTAGTACAAGTGATCACATTCCAAACTTAGACTGTCAATGTAATGTCTCATCAATATGGAAACCATGACACATGTTTTATTGTAATATACAAAACCTTAAGTTTCCCCAGAAAAGTTCCCCCCAAATTGGCAGATGTTAGCCTTAATCTAATTTTTCAAGGACTTGTTTCCCAGAATAAGTCACTGTGACTTCATCAAGGACCTTATATGGTGCGAAAGAAAGTCCAGACTTCATTATTAAAGCTGCAAGCCTTTGCTGGCTCATTATAAATTGAGCAACACTGAGAATCCAAAGAGTCAAACATAGCTGAATATCAACAGCCTGGGATTTTTTCCTATGAGGATATCTGGCTCATCTGGTGATGATGAAGGAATGCTCTGACCACTGCAGTGGCAAATCCTTGCTCCTGGTACTTGCTTGACCTCCAGGTCTCACAACTGGGTGAACTCACAGGCTGTTATGAATACCAGGCACAGCCTGAACAGGAAGCATGGCTGCTCTTAGCCTGCTGGGAGCTGAGAGGTAAATGATGCTTTGCAAAAGAACTTTAGACCAAAACCTTAGTTCTAAGAAAAGTTGATTCTGAGACCAAGAGGTGGGTGGGCAAGGGGGCTGCTTTGGCTTCATGTTTTACTGAATAATGAGCAATTCACTGAACCAAATGCATATGTCCTTGGAACATAATACACATAGATGTCAGGTTTAAAGTTGTAAAAAGAAGAATTTGAAGACAATTTTTCTTTCCAGGTGTTGATATTTCATAGAGGCTTCTTTGCTCCACTGCCCAGTGCTCCTGGTGATGTGTTTGAGGGAGGATGAGCGGGTGGAGACAGGAAAATGTTGCCAGGGAGGCCTGGACTGCCAAGGAAAGGGCTCAGGGCTGCAGCTAGAGACCCACCATGCACCCTGGAAGAGCACATGGACAAGGCTTCCTCAACTCCAGGTGGAGTAGAATTTAAGACCCCAGGTGCTCCAGGTGTGATCCCAGCAAGGAGCTCCAGTGTTTTTGAGGGCACATCTGTTTTCTCAGACCCGCAACGTGAGGCAGACTATTGAGTCGAGGCTGGAAGGAATGACAGATGTAAGTGACCCCGCGTGGGTATACAGAGTCCTGCCACTAGGAGCTCCCGGTTAGAATGCCAGACTTAACAAATAAAAATAGTCCATATAGTTCATACCAGTTCCATTTGAATTTCAGATAAGTGATAATTATTTTTTAAAATATAATGGTGTCCCGGAGAGGGTCAAGATGGCGGAAGGCCAGGTGACCGCATTTCAGGGAGTTCCCTGAAGAGAGCTGAATTCCAACAAAAAAACCACTACAAGACCACCGTGAACACCCATGAAACCAGCCTGAAATGTGATATTTCCCACTTCTGGACCGCCACGAGAGACAAAGAACATCGGCAAAAAGGTAGAAACAAATTGGAGGATCTG
>PITA01029292.1:0-18092 GCA_004023965.1 Spilogale gracilis | reverse complement strand
TCGTCCATTGTCCAAATGTACCACAGTTTATTTATCTACTCTGCTGCATTTTTTTGAAGACAACTCTTGATTTTATATAATTGTCAGCTGCCTACATCTAGGGAACATATGCAGTGTCCAAGGTATTGGGCTTATTATTGTGACTATAAAATGGTCCAGTATGACAGCAAGATTAAGGGTGTGGGTTTGGGGTTTTTTTTAAGATTTTATTTATTTATTTGACAGAGAGAAACACAGCCAGAGAGGGAACACAAGCAGGGGGAATGAGAGAGGGAGAAGCAGGCTTCCCGCCGAGCAGGGAGCCCGATGTGGGACTCGATCCCGGGTCTCCAGGATCATGACCTGAGCCGAAGGCAGTCGATTAACCAACTGAGCCACCCAGGCGCCCCCGAAGGCAGTTGCTTAACCAACTGAGCCACCCAAGTGCCCCAAGGGTGTGGGTTTTAAAATCCCTCACTCATTCACTCATTTAGCAAACATTTACTGATCCTTAATGATAATCATGATAGAAAGACATCCTGCCAAGGAACACTCAAATTTAAATTCCCAGCTCACCTTTGCTAATTGATAGCATTGGGCATATTACCTAACTGTTCTCACCTATAATGTGAGCTTAATAATACACCCTCATGGAATACTATGAAAATTAAAAGAATAATTTCATTGCTGCTATGAACATTGGGGTGTATTTGCCCCTTCTTTTTACTATATCTGTGTCTTTGGAGTAAATACCCACTAGTGCAGTTGCTGGGTCCTAGGGTAGTCATAGCAGCAATGTCCAGAACAGCCAAACTGTGGAGGGAGCAGAGATGTCCTTCAAGAGGTGAATGGATGAAGAAGATATGGTCATATATACAATAGAGTATTACTAGCCATCAGAAAGGATGAATACCTACTGTTTACATTGACATGGATGGAACTGAAGGATATTATGCTAAGTGAAATAAGTCAATCAGAGAAAGACAGTTACATAGTTTCACTCATGTAGAATATAAGAAACAGTGCAGAGAATCATAGGGGAAGGGAGGCAAAATTGAATAGGGGGATATCAAAGGGGGAGACGAACCATGAGAGACTATGAGCAACAGGAAACAAGCTGAGGGTTTCAAAGGGGAGAGGAGTAGGGTGGGGGTTGGCCCAGTGATGGGTATTAAGGAGGGCATTATTGCATGGAGCACTGAGTGTCATGCACAGCGACTCATGGAGCACTACATTAAAAACTAATGATGTCCTGTATGGTGACTAACATAACATAATAAAAAAATTCAGTGTCTGCTATATAATAATATAATACTCAGTAAATAGTAAATATATAATGATGTTACTTTTTAATTTTTTTAAAATTTAATTACCCCACATATAGTATATCACCAGTTTCAGATGTAGTGTTCAATAATTTATCAGTTGGGCTAACACCCAGTGCACATATAATGATGACACTTTATAGAAGTAGATGTCCCTCATCTTCTAAGAAATAAAGTCTGGCTCAGAGGCTGGACATATATAAATACAGTAATAATGATTTATTAAAAGCAGCACCTATGAGCCATCGGGAATTAATGCCGCCTTGTGCGGGACGGGGCAGTGCACCTGAACCTCAGCATATACCACATACACAAGCATCATTTTTAAAATAAGAGTGTACTTCCTGTCAAGGATGCTTCATAATTAGAAACGGTGGTAGGAGTGCTCTTTGCACTGGCAGAGTACAGGACCAGACCTCACATTATTAAATGCCATATCAGGTTGAGTTACTTATACAAAGCCAGTTATTTGCCATTGGCCTTTTGGAGATGTTCCCTTAGGCCCTGCTTGGATACTAGCCCATTGCTATTCAGCAGCAGGAAGTGTTTCTGTCTAAAAAACTTATCTCTTGGTTTCAAATTCTAATGTGAGAAAGGACTGTCAAATAGATACTCTGTCTTAATGACAAAGGGAACAATGGACATTCACTGTCCTTCTTATGGACAGAAACAATGGGTAGGACTTGCATGTTGAGGCTTTTAAGATAGAGAACTGAAGAATAAAATATTCAGAAAACTCAAATGTGGTTCAAAAATAAGTTCAGTAGAAATTTGGCCAGGTGGGAGAATAAAGTCCTCTTCAAAGGTTTTTACCCAAGGTGAGGGTGAGTAATGAAGAGTGTATGGGGTGGAAAATTACCAAACAATGTTAAGATAATATGTGAAATATGTGTGTGAGTCATAGTTACCATGATCTAACTGAATTAAAAATGGAGGCTGGGCACGCCATGGAGATACCAAGGCACACTTGAGGACAGGTGGCTAATGGTACAAAACCATTTCCAGGCTGTCATGTAATTGAGAACATCTTGTTAGAGGATGTGTGAGAGAAGGGAGTGACCAGGGGTGGGGGTGGGGTGCTGGGCCCACCATCAGTGCTACTCTTATCAGTAGCTCCAATGTGCGAATGAGGGGACTGAGGTCAAGGTCACTCACTAGCCAGTGAAAGAGCCAAAAGGTCTGGGTTTTTCTCCAAAGCTTTATTGTTTTGATAGGTAAATGGCACTGATCTCATCTGCTTCTGCCCCTGGGAAGTTGACTCTACTCATTATCTTCAGAAGAACTTTTCTTCCCTGACCCTGAACCAAATTTTCAACTGCTCTTTGAAGATTTCCACCTGCATTTCTCTCCAGCATCCCAAACAGGACATCTCAAACAGTTGATTTCCTGCCTCACTTCCCATCCTGCCCGCCCCAGGTGTCCTTCCTCCAGCCTTCTTACTTGTAATGGCATCATTCTCCAGTCTCCCAGACTAATCTTCAGAGTGACTGTCGACACTTTCTCACTTAACTCATCATTCTCTGCCTTGCCTGGTCAGTTCATTTCCAGTGTGCATTTCCTTTCCATGTCCATGAATATCTCAAATATAGACTAAGCTCATACTATACAAACACTGTTGCATGGACTCTAGACTGGCCCTCAGCTTCCCATCTTCTCCTGCTTTGATTCATCCATATGTAGTGCTGAATTATTCTTCCTAAACCACGGCTTTGGCCCTGTCTCTTCCCCACTTATAAACATTCAATTGGTTAAGAACTTTTGGAGCATATTTTAGAGGACAGCAGAAGAGTAAGTGAAAAATAATTGCCTTATCCCTTATCCTCCAGCCAGCTCAAGTCTCTCTGCAGCTATGGGGGAAGACCAGCAGCTTCCCTCCTCCAGCATCTGCAGCTCACTTCTTCTTTACAGGACGGCTTTCTCCTGCTCACCCTCAACCCTCCATGAGTAGCCAGGAATAAACAGGAGGTGCAGGCCAGCTCATGCTGTGGGAGCAACCCTCCACGAGTGGGGGATGGGCATTGGTAGATAATGTCTTCCAGGGTTGTGGTTCTAATGTGTGTTCCACTTGATTTCTCAGAAGGTCCTCAGGGGATTTGTACCCCAGGTGCCCACAATAGTAACTTTTTCACTGATGCACAAGTTTTTAGCTTTCTCCCTTCTATTTGACATTCCTACTCCTTAATTCTACTCCCAAGGATCACCACTTGAATAAACTATTTGTATAGTTCTCAGATCTTTGTCTCAGGACCTCTTTTGGGGGAAATCCAAAGATACTGGTTTAGAGGGGACATACTGAGATCATCCTCAGCCCCGAATATTCCATTTAGTAGGGGAGCACTATAGGAATTCTGCCTTGACTCTCCTAGAGAAAAGAGGGTAAAAATAGGAAAAGAGATACTTGTGACTTTCTTGGTGGCAAAAGCTGTAAATGAAGTAAAAAAAGTAAAAAAAAAAAAAAAATTAATATGCCCTTTGCAATATCTTGAAAGCAGCCCCTTTGGGCACTTAGATGTGTCTCCAGAGGTTTAAAACAGATGAGCACACTCTACTGCCCATGGAGATAGGCCCATTCCTCTGCATGAAGGGAGGAGGTTTGGGAAGTGCAAGAGGAGTGTTCCTTCTTTGTTCTGTGGAATGGTTTAGCCCTTCCTTCATTTTGCAAATTTACCTTATTCAAAGATAAACTGATGCTCCTTGTTTCACACAATACTTCAAAAGGCTCTATTTACGGTAGGTAACACAAGCACTCTTCTGAATCCTCAGGGAGCTGAGGACCTTTTGAATCCTAACCCTTGAGTGTTGGTTCTAATAAGTTTCTCCAAGGAATGAGTTTAATGGATTTTTATATTCACTGGCCAGATACACAATTTTGGTGATTTCCTAGATGCTTAGAAGTCATAACCCCGTCCATCTGGGGATGTATTTTATTTAGTTGGATATTATCTAATGCCTCTTGTAACTAAAAGTGATGGATGGCATACATTTGTTTCTTTAAAAATTTTTTTAAAAATTGAGATTAATTTGCTTGGACAGTTTTCAAGAGAATGTTCTGTGTCTCTTGGGATACCTTGACATAATAGTGGACATACTTTTTTGTGTCCCAATTAAGGTTGAGGGTGGGTACTCTCAAATCCAGAGAAAGACCCCTGTCTAATTATTTAGAGTTCCAGAGAAGGGACCATTCTTGGAAGGGTGGGGCAAGTTCAGACTAGAAGCCCTCTTCTACCCAGTTTAAATGTAAGTGGCATCAGATTCAGAAAACTGTCAAGCGGCTTGCCCAGTAGAATGCATATAGATGATCCCCAACAAATACTTGATAAAACTGGAAGTATATCATAAGATATAATATCTCATGAACATTTTACAATTAACATTAGGAGCAATAACAAAGTTGTGAGTGAAACAGAAGGAGTACTGTCCCTCCAACTTGAGTTTGCTGCTTGAGAGTATGTATGCATGAGAGTGTGTGGTGGTATGGTACCTGTGAACATAGGAATCAGGACTGAGAGGAATATATGTGAATCCCTGATCACCTTACTAGACTCTTGCATGCTTTGAACAGTACAACTACCTAGTGTCTAGTCAGGTTAATTCCTTCAACACTGGGCTTTTGAGTTCACTGGAGCTGGCTTTAAATACTGGTTCTGCCGGAGAGTTTTCTTATCTAGGGCAAGTCACTTCTCTGAAACCCATGTTTTTTTAGATGCAAAATTGGGGCAATACTGTGCCTCAGCCCTAGACTTCTAGAAGGTAGAACCCAAGGTAGGGATGAAAACACTGAAGCTTTATTTAAGAAGCACAGACCTAGAGCCATGACGGTGAAAGGAAGAAGGGAAGCGAGGCAAGAAAGGCAAAAGTGAGAAAATGTGTTGCATTGTGTTTCTATGCCAGTCACTATCTGACAAGTTGTTCAACAGGGATGTTCACCACCGAGTTTATGATCAGAGACCACATCTCAGTGCCACTCAGGCAGAGGTCAAAAGGAGGGAGACCAGTTTATCCAGTGCCTTACTATTTCATGTCTCCTGTTGGTCAAGGTTTACTTCATTGGCAACAGCTTCTCCCCAACTTCAGGGTTGCATCATGCAGCCCTTTGGCGAGTATCCAGGAATCCAAATCCAGTGCTCTGCAGTGTGGCATTTTACCCCCCACGCAGTAAAAGGGGATAAGAGAAGATAAGGTTCAGCATACATGGTGTGGACTCCAGTCTACTGGGGGTGCCAAGCCAGGGCACCAGCAAGGCACCAGCAGTGGTAGAGTCTGAGAGATGCCTTTGGAAAGAAGCAGGTGGTCAAGAGAATTGGGAAACTGCACAAAGTTTGTGCCCAGTACATGCTGCTATTTACCTCAATGGATTTTTGTCAGGATCGAATTCAAGAAAAATACAGAGTCACATGTCTGCCATCACAGTGAGCACATGGACTTGGAAACAGATGACTGGAGTTGATTATCAGCTTTGCCACTTGTTAACTACATAAAGACAGGTAGGTTCCTCACTTTAAACATCAGGAGCCTCACCGTAGAATGAAAGATAATAGTTGTACTTATTTTATAGTTTTGGTAGGACTACATGAATACACAGTACCTAAGCCTGGTTGCCTCAAGTGTGGTAAGTTAAATGTCAGATGGGACAATGAGGATAAATGATGAAGAATCAACAGTGCTTTCATGTAGAATAAAAATGTTCTTCCCTGGATTCCTGTGTTTGAAGACAATTATTCTATAATGCCAATTATCTAAATGACCTAGGAGGAAGTTATTGGTATCTGGAATTTTCTATTTTAATTCCTGTCACATTCTTGTTGTGGTTGAATTATATTAAACTTGATTTCAGTTTCTAACAAAACTTTGATTGCTGGAAATGGACCCTGTGGCTGACCACGATGGCAGCCCCTGTTATAAGAACAGCCCTACGTACCTGGGTGACTCAGTTGGTTAAGCACCCGACTCTTGATTTTGGCTCAGGTCCTGCATCAGGCTCCATGCTCCATGGGGAGTTTGCTTCTCTGCCTCTCCCTCTCCCTGTACCCCTCCCCCCACACTCTCTCAAATAAATAAATAAATCTTTAGAAGGGAAAAAAAAAAAAAAAAAAACAACCAGCCCTACACAGACTATCAGGCAGCAAGATCTCTTAATAAATCTTAAGGCTGGTCTGAAGTTTAATGATTTTGAAGGCAGCCAGAGCTGGCCAGTCAACCAAAGACACATCAGCTTTATTAATAAGATTTTTCTGCAGTCCTTATCTATTTATGCATCAACAGACACCCTAGCAACAGGACTCATCTCAGTGCCGCCCGTGAACATTTTCAGTTTCTGTTTTCTGCTGTACTTTTCCAGCACAGATGTATTTGTGGCCTCAACTGTAGATGAAATAAGTGGTTTTCGTCACTCAGGGCTGAAATGCCTTTCCTTACCAAAAGATCACATTAAATATACTTGACTTTAGACACCTTGTGTATTTTCTTGGGAGAAACTATGAAACAAGTCATTAAAAAACTTGAACATGTGTCCTAAAATCACTGGGGCGATAGGACAAATTCTAGCAACACAGACGGCAATAAGCTTTGCGTACATGCGAAAGATAACCTCTGATTGAGAACAGGAGGCCGGGAGGGGATGCAGGAGCCAGGTCCTTCCACAAGGTTGCACACAAAGCCCTCTCTTAGCCTGACACAGCCCTGCCCCTGCCCCCTATCTATCAGCCTGTAAGCGTCTTCAGTCAGCTCAGGTGCTCTAACTAGAGACACAGCAATAGATAAATGTAGACCTCTGAGTTATTTCCAAGATCTTAGTTATTTATCTGGACCAAGGAGAGTAATTCTGTATTGGGGAAAATAATTTTCTCAGTTGGCTGATGCAGCTACATCCAAGAAAATATTAGAGAGTGGTTAAACTCTGGATTTAGAGCCATTCAGACGTCAGTTAAAACCCTGTTATGATACTTAACTACTTTATGACCCTGAGCAAGCTGCAGAGTCTCTTTGTGACCCTCAGTTTCATTATTTTTAAAACAGGGTTGATGAAGAAAAAGAACACTTATGGTAATTCACCTTTATTGAGCATTTCTGGTACCCTGAGAGCTGTACCAAGTGCTTTGTGTACGTTCTTTCAAGCATCTTGTCAACTCCGGGGCATGTACTGTCACGACAGATAGTCTCTCTAAGTCATATTACTGTGATGTCCACTCCAAATGCCACTGTCACCATTGCTCCAGGAACAAAACTCATCCCCAGGGCTAGACACTGTTGCTAAAAGTGACAGATATTCTCACTTGCTTTCCTGAGGCATCAAAGCCTTTCCATCTTTGTTCTAATGGTAGATGTATCTCAGATACAGTGATCTAAGGATATTTGATTCCATCACTGATCCTCCTGAGAAGTGTGTAGTGCATGTAATTTTGTCTCACGTGACTTAGGAATGTTGATCTGCTCTGTACTTGCCAGATTTACTTAATGAAAAAAATTTAGGTCAAGACTTTTTCTATAGAATCAGACTGCTTTAAAACTGAACTAAAATTTTAAAGACACTAACAAAAATAACAGCAACAATACCAAAAATAATCTTCCCAAGCATCCTGTAAAAGTCCTTGACTTAGGTATTGAATTTTCTTTGACACTGTCAGGCGATTCAAGCTGTTCAAGCTGTTCTTTATGCAGCAATCGCTCTGTGACACGGGCTCTATTTTATCCAGTGATTTGTTATATTAATGCAAGTTCCTGAGGAGCAGCAACTGTGATCAAGACAAGGCAGTCAGCTTCCAGGAAGGTAACATTTCTACCCCCGAAGACAGTATAATATCCATTACTGCCCTTAGCCATAATTTATTAGTAGTATTTGGGTGTTAATTTAATTTAACCCATAATGCATTTCTCTCCAAATTACCACATGCCACCCATGTCCTAAGCTGTCTTACACAATTAGGCAGGTGGCAGCAATCCTGGGGAGCTAGTTACTGACACAGAGAAGCGTTTTATCACAGGTGGTGTCATGGATTGCATTACACCCAAACTCCCGAACCCATCCTCAGAAACCTGAGAGCCACAGCATCACTCATCCTTTCCCAAAGTGGCATATATATTTTAGGAACAAATTGTAAATGTCTGCAATCTAACTGTTTGACTTTTACAATCTAAACTTTAAACTGTTGGGACTTTTGGATGAGTAGATGAATAAGTAACCTAACTTCAGAAACTCTGCACTGCTTTCGGAATACACACTGGACAGCACCATTACTTGTCTCCGTAGGGTCTTTAGGGGGAGATTTGACCTTTCCTCCTTTGTTCACTGTGGGTAGATTTGACCTTGGGTTGTTGCAGGTGTTCCCTGTTGAGGACTCTGAGGGTGAAGCCCATTCAAGAGCCCATTTCAAGGAGACTCTGGAATTTTCTCCTGCATGCAGTTAGGCTAGATAGAAACCAAGAAGCAGATTTGTAGCCAGAATTGCCCAGATGCAGGGGATTAGCTTGTGTGAATTTAGGAGATTTCCTCTAGTTTAGTGAAGTCTTTTTGGAGAGACTGTGACACCACAGCTCTCTCCAGAAACCAGGGTTGATAGCTGAAGGGAGCCATGGCTTTGGGGTTTTCAGCCAGCTCAGTGAAATGGTGACCAGAGGATTGGCAAACTTAATGTGTATTGGAATCACCTGGGCCCAGCATGCAGTGAATTTAAGTCACGAGTTTTCTGAGGGCCTGAATCATATCTTTTTTGTCACCTTTACTGAGGTATAATTTATAAGCAATAAAATAGACTCATTCTAAGTACAAAGTTCAGTTAGTTTTGATGAAAGCCTACACCTCTCTAGTCACCCGCACAATCAAGGTATGGAACGTTTCCATCACCAAAACACATTTTCTCATGTCCTTTGAACTCAGTACCCTTCCCCACCAAATTCCTGGCTCCAGGCATTCATTGATCTACCTGTTACCATTGATCTACCTGTTACCATTCATTGATCTACCTGTTACCATAATTAGTGCCTTTTCTAAAATTTCATGAAAAATGGAATCACACATTACCATGAATAATACATTGTTTTGTATCTGGCTTATTTCTCTCAACATCATGTTTTGAGAGTCTCCTGTTTTGTTGCATATATCATTGAAGCATTCCTTTTAATTAGGAATCAGTATTCCATTGTGTGACATATCATGATTATTTATTCAGTCACTATTTGATGGTCATTGGGTTGTTATAGAGTTTTGGCTTATTAAAAATAAGCTGTTATAGTCATCCTGTGATAGTTTTTGTGTGGAATTTCTGGGTCATATGGTAAGTATATGTTTAAATTTATAAGAAAGTGCTAAATTGTTCTCCAAAATGGCTGCACCATTTTTCCACCAGCACTGTTGGAGAATTCTGCAGTTCTTCCACATCATCGCCAACACTTGGTTTTGTCAGTGTTTTTAATTTTAGCCACTCTGGTTGGTTACCTGGGATTTTCTAATGAGCTCCTAGATAATTCTAATGCACACCTAAGTTTAAGAAGCCCACCTCTCATAAACTCAGTAACTTCTTACAGCCTAACAGCAACCTGAGCCCCGAGTCCCAGCCTCACCTCTGAGCCTAACGCTGTGCTCTTCCCTGATAAATAGGATCTTCGCAATTCAGCAGGCAGGGTTCCTGCCTCTCTGCCACTCTTGTCCACCACATTCTGTTGCCATGCACTGTCCTCACACCTGCAAGCCCCATACTCAGTGACTCTGGAGCTGAACTTTAATGAATGGGAAGACACTGCGGGGAAGGGAGTTCACACTGCAGGCAGAGAGACCAACACAGTAAAGGCTTGGAGACCCAAAATACCTTGGCCCGTTTAGGAAACTGCAGGCAGTTAGGTGTCCTTGGAGGGTGGCTCCGAGAGGAGAACTTGGTGAGCAATGGCTGAGGAAGGACCAGATCTCAGTGGGCCTTTAGGCCATGGGCTTGGACTTTTTTTGTAGGAGGGGCTGAAATATGGGGCATGAAGTGCTGTCTTCTGTGTTTGAGAAAAATTACCCTAGTGTTTGCCTGGAAAACAAATTGGTGGGGAACCAACAGAGACAAGAACACTAGTTAGGAGACTAATGCTGTACTCCAGATGTGTCTCCAGGACCCACCCAGTTCTCACTCCTTGTAGGTGCCTTAGGATTATTTTTAAATAAAAGAATGAAAATAGTGAGCCTTTCTGTGTCACCCACATATTGCTTTCGGGGGTCTTTCCCTTCTCTCCTGCCCCAGCAAAGTTGGTAGAATATCTTGGGAGATGTGGGGTTCTGGGTCCTTCGCAAACCCAAAGATCGTCCTGCCAAGATAAACACTAACTTTACCACTCTGTGGTGCAGCCTTGTCATCATTATAGTTTTATGACTGTTGCCTTCTGGTCCTCACTCATTTCTCCATTCAGCAAGCTGAGAAGTTAGTATGAGCTAGGCATGAGCTGGGCATTCAGAGATGAGATAACACCATCCCTGCCCTCAAGAAGCCTGTACACTCTCCTCTCATCTTCAAGCCTTAGGCCAGGGGTTTCACAAAACACTTCTGTAAAAGGCCAGAGAGTAAATATTTTTGGCTTGGAAGCCATCTGTTATGTTGCAATCATCAAACAGCCATAAACAATATTAAATGGGCATGGCTGTGCTTTAATAAAATTTTAATTAGGGACACAGAAATTAGAATTTTGTGAAATTTTTATGTGTCATGAAATATTCTTCTTTTCTCAATCATTTAAAGATATAAAAATTATTCTTAGGGCTGCACAAAATCAGGTAAAGGGATGGGATTTGGCCTACTGGCCACAGCTTGCCCACCCACACCTTAGGTTGTCTTCTCATAAAGTATGCCAAAAACCTCTTTATTTTAATACGAGTTACAGTCACCACTATTTTGTCCTGCTTACCTCCCCAATTTCCTGTCCTTCTCCTCATATACTAACCCCAGTCCTCCATCCTTGCTTTCGAAATAATCTTCCTACAAGGTAAACACGATGGACTGTGTTCTTCCCTGCTCAAAACTGCTTCCAGCTGCCTCCCGAGCTGTGCTGTGGGGTAGATCTCAGCCTCCTGGACCTGGATGCTTCTCTCCCACGGGCCGCTCTCTTTCTCCTTGCCAACCTTCTCCTGGCCCCTTTCCACCTCCAGTAACTCATGCTCCAATCTCTCCAGAGTCCTCTGCTGCTTTCACCAGCTGTGTTCCTTGGCGTACTGTATCTGTCCAGGTTTGGATTCTTAATCTCCCTTCTGTCTGGTGAACTCCTCGCATGTAAGGCATAGTCGGGGTCACCGTCTTTGACCACACACCCTAGGCAGCAGTTTGTCATGCCTCCTGGCAGTCGATGACCTCTGGCAAGCTTGGAGCCCCTGAGGGTTATGTCTTGTCCTTTTTCAAGCACCACTACAGTGTGGAGGGCATGGCGGATGCTGTGGAGATACTTTTTTAAAAAAGATTTTATTTACTTATTTATTTAATTGACAGAAAGAAACAGCGAGAGAGGGAACATAAGCAGGGGGAGTGGGAGAGGGAGAAGCAAGCTTCCCGCCCAGCAGGGAGCCCGGTTCAGGGCCTTGATCCCAGGACCCCGGGATCATGACCTGAGCCAAAGGCAGATGCTTAACCAGCCCAGCTACCCAGGCACCCCACTGTGGAGACATTTTAATGACTTCTCAAACATCAAGACCCATTTTACATACTTCATAAAACTGTTGAGTGTTGTATGTACGCTCTTTTATAGATTTCCTTTTCTTAACTTCATGAGTGGTTGCCACTGTGAAGTTTTTAGTTTGTAAGTGCAGACGCAGAGGCTATGTGTTAGTATAGACCTTCCCGACCCTTCTATATCCAATAACCCTCTGCTGCTCACGGGTTCTCCCCTGGGCCTCCGGGTGGTTGTGGTGGGCTTTCCTGAGGGTGCCTCAGCCCAGCTTGTCTCATAGGAACACAGAATGCCTCTGAGGTTCTGTTGGGGCTCTTCTTGACCAGTGAGGAAACTTCTGAGACAGGAAGCAGCTTGCCTAAGGGTTCAACTGGTAATTGACAAAAACAGAACAAGGGCAGGGAACAGGATCTCGATATTACTAGCATTTGAACTGAACTTTCGTACAGTTTGCAAGGGTAGTGTTGGGCTCTGAGTGCAGATTTGCAATATATGAGCCTGTAGGTATGGGGAGCACGGGGGTGTGGAGTAGCCTGAGAGGCTGGGCAGGGGTGACCTTTAGCGCCTTCCATCTTCTAAATAGGATTCCTTGTTTGCTAGTCCTCATGGCCCTTTTCTTGCTTTTTTAGTGTATCAGTCATTCCCCTGAAACAGTGACACTCATTATAGCTGGCAAACAAATGGTCGGGAACTAGGCAACTCCAATTATTGAACTCAGCATGTGAAATCATTTAATCAGAGCTCACAAGACTGAGGGGCAGTATTATAAAAGAAATAGGCACCCTTTCTGGTCTCCAGAATGAACTCTTTTCAGGAGAGAAGAGAGCTTATATTATTTACTGTGGTGGGAGGAAGATGTAGTGTAGTATTTCAATGCAGAGAGGACGTAGCTGGAAGAGCTTGGAAACGAGGACTCTACTTGAACTCTTGTCCCTGATTTCTTTTTTCCAGTTTAATTTTGGAACAATTACGTAATTACTGTGTAGCTAAATTTCCCCACCATAAAATAGAAGACCTGCTTTTTTTTTTTTTTTTTTTTTTTTTAGCTTTAATATCTCTTAAGATACTGCCCTGAAACCTGGGGGCAGTGCTGTGTGCATCATCTTGCATTCATCTGAATGGTGGTAGTTCCCCAAAGACCCAGAGGACCTTGTCTTAAGGTAGTTTGAGCTGCAGTATGTTTGCCATTGTGGCGGTTCCACTGGGTATACAGATACATTTTTTAATACTTAGAAGCCACACATTTTTTAAAAGTAATTGTATGTTTACTATTTACCCTTTTTTAAAAAAAATAGTGTAGGCGGCCTTTTGTTAAATGTGAGATTATGGAGGATGGAGCACTGTGTTGGGCAATAATTAGAAAATGCATCAAACACTAAGCTAGACAGATGCTGGTGGTGGCAGCAGCCTTTCCTTTGTATCATTTCTAACTTCTTTTGGTTGCCTCTGGAGAAGGATCCTTGCAGAGTTGAGCATGCACAGGGCAGGAGGTGGCCAGGACCCAGCCAGCCTCCTCCCAGCCACCAGCGTGGGGCCAAGCAAGCACGTGGGTGCCACCCATCCCTTTTCTGTCCCTCCAGAGGTGTTGCTACAACACAACATTATTTGGAAAACGCTATTTGTCTTCGAGATGCTTTTATATTATTTTCTGAGGAAAACAAATTGACATTCTTTTCCTGACTGACAGAATTTAAAGAAAGAAATGCATAGTCATGGCAAATAGGATGCAGCTTCAAAATGACCACATGGAATATTCTTTCCTCAAAACATACAGAGGTATGGGCTCAAATCCAATATGTCCGTTTCATAGAGTTAATGACGCTTAGATGCTACCCACAAAGCTCTGTATGTGTGTTTGTTTGCCATTTTCTCTTTCAGCCCTCACTGGCCTGCAGAGTTGTGCTCTAGTTTCACATAGCTTTGAGAGCCTAAGTACTGGTAGTCACACGTCACATAGACCGCCAAGGTGGGCAGTGTGCAGAGTGCAGGAATTATTGGCGATTCCACACACTTTTATGATTCATGCAGCCTTCGCGAAGCCTAGACCCTGGATCCGGTCGTTTAGGTGGTGAGGATTTTAATATGCACCATCTCTTCCATTTCATGTGAATTGAGCTCTCTGGGGTCTAATGTCAGTGGAAGAAACTGAAGTTGTTTGCCCTGGGCAAAACCTTGTATTCTGACTGCTCAGCTAGTGGGCCCTGGAGGGAATAAAGGGCTAACAGGAGGCCAGCGGTGAGTGATGAGCAGGCCCATGTTAATCAGGGTATTTTAGTCAAACAGAATCACAGAATCATCATGTCATTTTTTTAAATCCCCATATAAGCTCATTTTTTTCCTGATTTTTTTTCCCTTTAGTTTTTTTTTAATTCTCTTTTTTTTTTTAAGATTTTATTTATTTGACAGAGAGAAACACAGCTAGAGAGGGAACACAAGCAGGGGGAATGAGAGAGAGAGAAGCAGGCTTCTCGCTGAGCAGGGAGCCCGATGCGGGGCTCGATCCCGGGTCTCCGGGATCATGACCTGAGCCGAAGGCAGTCGCTCAACCAACTGAGCCACCCAGGCGCCACCATAGTTTTTTTTTTTTTTAATTTAATTTTCTTTTTTCAGTGTTCCAAGATTCATTGTTTATGCCCCACACCCAGTACTCCATGCAATACTGCCCTCAGTACCCACCACCAGGCTTTCCCATCCCCCTACCCCCTTCCCTTCAAGACCCTCAGGTTGTTTCTGAGTCCAAAGTCTCTGTTGTTTCGTTTCTCTCCCTGGATTACCCTACTTCCCATTTACTTTCCTTCTCCTACTGTCCTCTATGTTACCCTTTATGCACCACAAGTGAAACCATGTGATATTTGACTTTCTCTACTTGGCTTATTTCACTCAGCATAATCTCTTCCAATCCAGTCCAAGATGCTACAAAAGTTGGGCATTCATCCTTTCTGATGGAGGCGTAATATCCTATTGTATATGTGGACCATATCATCTTTATCCATTCTTGGCTCTTCCACAGTTTGGCGATTGTGGCCATTGCTGCTGTGAACATTGGGGTACATATGGCCCTTCTTTTCATTACATCTATATCTGTGGGGTAAATACCCAGTAGTGCAATTGCAGGGTCATAGGGTAGCTCTATTTTTAATTTTTTAAGGAATCTCCACACTGTTTTCCAAAGCGGCTGCACCAGTTTACATTCCCACCAACAGTGTAAGAGGGTTCCCCTTTCTCCGCAGACTCTCCAACACTCGTTGTTTCCTGTCTTGTTAAGTTTGGCCATTCTGACTGGTGTAAGGTGGTATCTCAGTGTGGTTTTGATTTGAATTTCCCTGATAGCTAGTGACGCTGAACATTTTTTCATGTGTCTGTTAGCCATTTGCATGTCTTCTATGGAGAAGTGCCTCTTCATGTCTCCTGCCCATTTTTTGATGTGTTCATCTTCTTTTTGGATGTTGAGTTTGAGTAGTTCTTATAGATCTTGGATACCAGCCCTTTGTCTGTAGTGTCATTTGCAAATATCCTCTCCCATTCGGTGGGTTGCTTCTTTGTTTTGTTGACTGTTTCCTTTGCTCTCTTTAGTTTTTTAATCCTATTTCTTTTTTTCCCTTTATATTTCTCCCAGAAACAAACAAACAAACAAAACTATTCAGAAGACAGATTTTAAGAACTCTGACCAAGAAAAGGGAAACCATACTGAACCACAACTTGGCTTTGGACCTTACAGAGTCAAGGAACGATCTTTTGAGTATCCTGATCAGGGGCTTTGAAAGCAAGATTTAAAACTTTGGCTCAGAAGAGTATGATTAACTTGGAGTGGATGTGGTATTTCTAGCCACGTAATTTTAGACATTCTAATTGGCAGTTTAAAAATAGCAGAGTTGTGGCCTCCTCTACTGTGTTTTCCCTTTGTTTGCCCCTTGCCCAGTGTATTGCATTTAAGGAGTCTTGCGTTCCTGGCAGTCTGGGAACCATGAGTCCCTGGGTCCTCATTGCCTGCCTCCCAGGTCTGCTTGCCTCTGCTTTGAAATACCACAGGGTCATAAAAACTTGTATTTTCTTAGCAATGCTCTCAGCCTCTGACTCACAGACATAGTCCCCTTCCTTCTCTAATAACTAGGTGCTTAGGGGGTATACTTCAATGATGATACTCAATTAAATCCATTTCTGGGCACCTGAAGCTTCCAGGTGAACTGCGCCCTTTGCTTGCCTGGTAATAAGTACTTTAGGATGTCACCAAGAAAAGGAAAACACTGGTCTCAAATAACCCAATTATTTACCAGATTCTTTCCTGTATCTGTGTGAGACTGTTTCCAGAAACAGAAACAAATATTTGTTCCTCTTAGCTACTGCTTCAGTTGACAGCAAGATGACAGATCCACGTAGGTAACCCATGACCGAGCGACACCTTTCCCTTGTGCATTTCCAGGGAACCCTGAGAGCTCTGTCCACTCAAGCATGAAGTTGCTCATCTTTTCCTCATTTCAGGGTCTGTTTCCCTTCTCGGAGACACTTGTTGTGTCACTGAGGGAGGGGTGGGCGGGGAGAGGGTGAAAAAACTGCCCAGAGTAGTGGAGCTGCCTGAGGCAACCCCAGGCCCCTTGTCCCACCTGGAGTGTCCGGTGGGCTGCATTCTGGGGTATTCTCAATGGCAACCACATTCCCTGTGGGATGTGGTTTATCATCCCTGTTTTGGATTTTATTAACATGGAATCTTGCAGCTTCCTAAGCAACGAGGCCACAGAAGCATAAACTGTATTAAATTCATAAATCCCAGAGTGCCAAATCCCTGGTATATCAAGGGTCTGTTCTCTAACCCTCTGTGAGTCATGAAGCTCCCTGTCCATTCGCACGGTGGGCCTTTGGTGCACACAGAGCACCATTATTCTCAGGGCCCCCTTGTCTGCCTGCTTTTTTCCCCATGGGGTCTTGCAGCCACCTCTCTCTTACATCTTAAACTCTCTTATAATGTACCATTTTTCAAATACAGGAACAAAGGAAGAAAAAAAACCCACAAAGTTGTCTTTTTCTGCCTGACTGGTTGCAGCAGGG
This sequence comes from Spilogale gracilis, assembly GCA_004023965.1. Classification (NCBI taxonomy): domain Eukaryota; kingdom Metazoa; phylum Chordata; class Mammalia; order Carnivora; family Mephitidae; genus Spilogale; species Spilogale gracilis. Next base: position 1,119 of record PITA01029292.1, on the reverse strand, counting down.
GAAGCCTACTGACATGAGGTTAAGGCTTGTCTTTCGTCCCAAGCTCTCAGAAACACCAAGGTGTGTGTCTCTCTCCCCACAACTCAGTCTTCTCCAGGCCTCCTCCCATGGTGCCAGAAGTCATGGTAAGAATGAGAACCTCAGTGCCCCAGAGAGGGGTGAAGGACAGGCCTGCCCCCTCCTTCCACAACCCAGCCCTTATGAATTTCAGCACTGACCATCATCCAAGGGCCTTGACAAACACCTCCGGAGGGATGAGGTGACCTGCATTCTAGGAAGTGGGAATGCCTTTTCTGAACATGAAGGATGGTGCAGAACACACTCAGATGTTTGATTTTGGTAGAGAGAAAAGAACCCTCATCCGTTGTTGGTGGGAATGTAAATTAGTACAGCCACTGTGGAAAATGGTAAAAATACAACTACCATATGATCTAGTAATTCCACTACTGGATATTTACTCAAAGAAAATGAAAACACTAATTCAAAAGGATAATATACACCGTGTGTTTATTGCAGCATTACTTACAATGGCCAACATATAGAAGCAACTCAACGGCCCATTTATGGATGAATGGATAAAAAGGATGTGGTATATCTTTTTGTGTCTTCTTCAGTTTCTTTCATGAGTGTTCTGTAGTTCCTCGAGTACAGATCCTTGACTTCTTTGGTTAGGTTTATTCCTAAGTATCTTATAGTTTTTGGTGCTATAGTAAATGGAATCGATTCTCTGAGTTCCCTTTCTATTTTTTCGTTGTTGGATCAGAAGAATAAACATTGTCAAAATGTCTATACTGCCCAGAGCAATCTATACTTTCAATGCCATTCCAATCAAAATTCCACCAACATTCTTCAAAACGTTAGAACAAACAATCCTAAAATTTATATGGAACCAAAAAAGACCCCGAATCGCTAAGAAATTGCTGAAGAAGAAAAGCAAAGCTGGGGGCATCTCATTACCTGACTTCAGGCTTTATTACAAAGCTGTGATTACCAAGACAGCATGGTACTGGCACAAAAACAGAGAAATAGACCAATGGAACAGAGTGGAGAGCCCACATATGGACCCACAAATCTGTGGTCAAATCATCTTTGACAAAGCAGGAAAAAATATCCAGTGGA
>PITA01029291.1:0-18099 GCA_004023965.1 Spilogale gracilis | reverse complement strand
GTGGAAAGAGCCAAGGTGCCCATCAACAGATGAATGGATAAAGAAGATGTGGTACATATATACAATGGAATACTATGCCTCCATCAGAAAGGATGAATATCCAACTTTTGTAGCAACATGGACCGGACTGGAAGAGATTATGCTGAGTGAAATAAGCCAAGAAGAGAAAGTCAAGTATCACATGGTTTCACTTACTTGCAGAGCATGAGGGGTAACCTGGAGGACAGTGGGAGAAGGAAAGTAAATGGGAACTAGGGTAATCTAGGGAGGGAAACGAAACAACAGAGACTTTGGACACAGAAACAATCTGAGGGACTTGGAGGGAGGGGGTGGAGGGATGGGAGAGCCTGGTGGTGGGTACTGGGGACACCTAAAGCGTGGAGCACCGGGTGTGGGGAATGGGGAATGAATCTTGGAACACTGGAAAAAAAATTTTAGTAACAATAAAAAATAAATAAATAAATAAATAAATAAATAAATAAATAAATAAAGATTCAGTATTAAAAAAAAAAGACGTGGTCAATATCTACAATGGAATATTATTCAGCCATAAAAAAGAATGAGATCTTGACTGCAACAATATGATGGACCCTGAGAATATTATCCTAAGTGAATGAAGTCAATCAGAGAAAGAAAAATACCATATGATTTCATTCATTATATGGAATTTAAGAAAAAAACAAATGAACTAAGCAAGAAAAATAGGAACAAACAAAAATATATACTCTTAAATACAGAAAACAAGCCGGCGGTTGCAAGAGGGGAGGTGGGTGGTGGAAGAGGGGAAATAGATAAAGGGGATCAAAAGTACACTTGTCTTGTGAGCAAAGAGCAATGTATAGAATTGCTTAATCAGTATATTGTACATCTGAAATGAATATAACATTGTATATTAATTATACTTCAACTAAAAAAAGAAAAGTAAAAGTGGGCTCTCTATATGCCTCTATCTTAAATGTTGATTTTTCTAAGAGTCTTACCCTTGAACATTGAGGAGACAGTTGTTATTCTTTATGGTTAAATTTTCTCCCCTATCGTTTGCACACAGCCTGTTTTCCAGTATGTATTCTGAAAATGCCAGTGGTTTGCTTCCCCAAGTTATCTGGAAACCAAGCCATGGTCACATAATGAAGGACCTGCCAATTATGATTTAAATTAGAAGTTTTGCTGGATATTCCCATTTACCCACTCTGGATCCATTTTCTACCCTTTCCCACACTGCTCTGTATAACCAAGAAGCTGACCTCTAGAGATCATATCTCCTGGGCTTCCTTTACAAGATGCCTTCCCATTGTGTTTGGCCAATGGCAGACACAAGCCACATATCAGAGAACCCAGAGAGAGTGAGCTGATGTATTTGTACTCCTTACTTCTTCCTTCCTAGGACGCAATTTGGCAATGGCTGTATCCCTTTACGTAAGGCCACAGCCTCTCTCCTATGGTACTAGATCTTGCTGGGTTCTTATAACTGCTCCTTCCCTTGCCTGTTCAGACCTAGGGTTGGTGAAGGCTTCCTTCTGTAGTTACCTTCTGTGCAATTCATCATCCTCTCTTGTTCCTTTGAAAACAGTCTCTTATTTAAATTCACTTTGTGACCCATTTGAGTGTGCTATCTATTTCCTGTCAGAACCCTTCCTAATACAGAAGTTATTAACAGACAGAAGCAGGAACCTTGATAAATCCATCCTGGCAAAAAAAAAAGTAGCACAGGGTTGGGGCAATCTATAGTACTATCAGCAATGGGATCTGCAGTAGACCAGGACTTGTCATGATTTGAAGCACTTACCCTAATTGTATGACCTCCATGCTTGGTTCTCCTGCCTTCCTGGAGATCTAGTTAAGTCAACCAGTGTTCAATCTCACTTTCTACTACTTGGAGCAAAAGCCCTGACTGATACAGCTCTCTTGCTTTCTTTTTTCAGATCATAGTTTTATTCGTATCCACCTTCCCCACCTCCACTGAATATAACTGAAACCTATGCACTGGTAGTTACCAAATCGTTTTCTCTCCTGTAAGTTTCCTGTTAGCTCAGTTACCTACTAGACATCATCATATCCCATTTAAGTGTCATATCAGCTCCTTAAACCCAAAATTTTAAAACCTGTCTTTTCATCTTCCATCCTAATCTCTCTTCCTCTTTAACTCCTTAACCTTGTACTCTGCTTTGCCTGGGTAGATGATAACTACTGTCCAGTTACTTATCCAAATGCAAAACCTGCTAATTTTCCAACACTCTTGTATTTCTTTCCTTCCATTCAGCCCCACCACCACATGCTTGCAGTCAGATCCTACTATTTCTAGTCTCTCCTATTACACTGACTTCTAATTGTTAATTGTTAAGGTTGTAGTCATCATCATTTTTCACCATTAGAAATGCCCCATGTCCACTTACATTCGTTCTTTTTCTCTTCTACCTGAAACAAACATGCTAAAACTCAAATCTAAAACCCCAGTGCCTCCATTAATGTCTTTAAAAAGGCATTGTGGCCCCACTCACCTCTCCAGTATTAGTTTCTAGAATCATTGCCCTAGGCTCCAGCCAGCTCACAAAAGGTTCAAGTAATTTTCCTCACCTCCATATCACATACATATCATACATACCTGGTGTTTCTTCAGTCTCAAATATATACTGCCAAGTTATACAACACCCATTTACCCTTTAAGACTCATATATTATCATCTTCTGATCACTCTACCTTATAGATGGCCTGTGTCTGTGCACCCCAAGATACCTCTATCATAGCATTTATCACACCATGTCTTAATTGTTGGTTTATGCATCTAATCATCCCCTCTAGACTGTGAACTTATTATAAGAAGGCACAACATTGACCCAGTACACACTTGATATATTTTTGTTGCATATATTACATTTCTCAGCCAAAATTAAATTATAAAAATGGAAGATGTCTACATTGCATAATGGCAAAAAAAGACCCTTTAAACAGGAGCACAGAGAAAGGAGCAGAAGCAAGATGGACCTACAGAACGCTGAATCAAACAAGGTAGTATTTCTTATGGGGAAATTTAGGGCCCTGAAACACTGTAGAAAAGATCATTTGGGAGTAGGAAAAACTTTTTAGAATCACTTGAAGCAACATCATTTACAGTTACTTGTGTGAGGCTAGCCCTGTCCTATGGATAAATTTGATTTAGTACTCCAAGGTTCATTTGTATAAGACTGCTTCTCTGCAACCAGACTGAAGGGCCAAGCATCATCTCTGTCATCTTGAAAAGAAAGGACAATGATATATTCTCAATGTGGGTGTTTCACTAACTTAGAGCCCTTGTGAGAAATGCAGCATGGCTGTGTTTTTGCTGGTGTCAAATGGATGATTTCCAGTGACTAATGGTGATGCCAACTGGCTCCCAAAGATTTCATATTTTGTGAAAATAATACAGAGGCATAAGGTCCAAAAGACACCATAAGGATACTTCACCAAAAATAAATTTTTCTAAGACACTGAGCAATTTTAAATAGAGTAGGTGTTTTGTTTTTTGTTGTTTTTTTTTTTGCTTTGTTTTGTTTTTTTGCAAGTGTCCCAACTGGAGTGAAGCCAAAATTTATTTATTCATTTATCTACCCAGCTAGTCAACAAATAATTATTAAGCAGATCTTATATATAAGAAGCAGTTCTTCTGCAGTGCAAACTGCAGAAATAGAGATGAATAAATGCATTCCCTGCTGTTAATGAATTAGTAGTTCAGAAGGACAAGATACATAAACAGTAATACTACATAACAAATACAACAGTGACACAGCCAAAGTATTGTGGGGAATTTTGGGGTTAATTGTATTAATATACAAAATACCAGCTGCTCCTATCTGGGTGTATCTTATACCTCCTCATCCCACTGACTAATGACAAGATTTCTTATGGCCGATAAAATATGAACAGAATTGACATGATCCTTTTCTTTTTTTAAGATTTTATTTAATTAATTGACAGAGAGACACAGTGAGAGAGGGCACACAGCAGAGGGAGTGGGAGAGGGAGAAGCAGGCTTCTCGTCAAGCAGGGAGCCCGATGTGGGACTCAATCCCAGGACTCTGGGATCATGACCCAAGCCAAAGGCTGACACTCAACGACTGAGCCACCCAGGTGTCCAACATGTTCATTTTCTGAGCTAAGAGCCATTGCTTGGTTTCACTATATGTTCTTTATCCTCTGTCAGCTGACCAGCTGCAGTATTCCAGATAAAGACTGCTCTGTCAATCTGGGCGCCAGAGTGAAGGGAAGGCAGAGGCACAGCTGACTTGAGATGGATATGTAAAGTAAATGAGAAATAAACTTAAGTCACTGAGGTTTGGAAGTCATTTTTACTGCAGTGTAACCTGGCCTATCTTGATTGAAACAACAGTTAAAAAATAAATTAATTTAGGGGTGGATATAAGTCAAATGTATAGCAGAAGTGCGGTGCATGAGGGGTAACCTGGAGGACAGTGGGAGAAGGAAAGTAAATGGGAACTAGGGTAATCCAGGGAGGGAAACGAAACATGAGAGACTTTGGACACAGAAACAAACTGAGGGACTTGGAGGGAGGGGGGTGGAGGGATGGGAGAGCCTGGTGGTGGGTACTGGGGGCACCTAATGCGTGGAGCACTGGGTGTCGGGAATGGGGAATGAATCTTGGAACACTGGGGAAAAAATTTAAGTAACAATAAAAAAAAAAGAAGTGACATATTTAGTTAAACCTTGAAGGCTATAGGACTAGATAAAGGAAAGGATTTTCAGGGAAGAGGTATTGCTATGAGCAAAGACCTGGTAGTATGAAAATATAGGATATCCTAGATAAGCAAGTTACCCACCACACTGGATTATAAAAGGTATTCAAGAGTCACATATTATAGACCCATTGGCCATGCCAAAGAACATGAATTTTACCCTGCTGCTGCTTATTAAGAGCCATGAAAATGTTTTAAGGATTATAAGATAAAGACTTGGTTATCTTTCAATGCTTTTATCTGTAATTCTGTAGGGAATGACTAGCATGGACAGAGATAACTCCATGGGGTCCTGGGACAAGGAGGACAGCAAGAGAGCAGGCCAACACTGATCATGCTTGAATGATTTAGTCTGCTGCCAAAATCAGGCCAAAGTCAACTGAATGTTACAAAGGAAACACCTAAAGGGATTTTTGTTCCATCAAAATTAGAACCCCTTAAACTGAAAAGGAGATAAATGACATACACATAGAATAATGGAGGTGGAAATGGAGCCCAAAAAGTCTTGTAGGACACTTGACTCAGGTCAAAAGAGAACAATAGTTGAGGATAACAATATTAAGTGACTAGTGTTATACCATTTCCAGAGAAAAGAGCTCCAGGGTACACAGTGATCTTTCAAAACACTCCAGACTTAGCTCTGAATGCAGAGCAGAGGAAGAAAATAAATGCAAGTCAGGATGGGAAGAGAGCAAAGTGGTTGACAGGCTCAGTAAAAAGAAGCTTGTTCTGCATGCCAGGCCTTAGCCTTGGTAACAGTTCTTTCTTTTAGTGTTCTATTTTATTTCTTTAAGAAAACCCAATCTTTAAAACTCTACTTCTCACAAAGTTTTACCCACTGAATTGAGACAGCTTGTTGGTTTTTCTTGGCATATTAGATAGTAATTATATATGAAAAGCTGAAATTTTCTTAAAATGTCTATCCATACTACTTAGAAGCCAGTATCTTGGTGAGACAAAGATATTACAAACCATGTTAGAAGGCACATTACATAGATTTCCTGTGTAATAGCAAGAGAGGACTTCAACATGGCTGCCCAGAATCAACAGACTATAATGAAATTCAGCCACAGGCTAATTACCATTTTTACTAGATAATTCTTTCCTCTTTGAAACAATGCTCACCATGTATCAACTTTGCCATCACTCTTTCCACATTCTTTTAAATATGTCACTGGCTGTGTCTTGGCCAAAGCAAAATAATTATGTGTCCTCCTATGAGTCCCCAACACAGCCAACTGACATTTAAGAGAGGGTTTACAAGGATCACAATAAAGTTTTAGAGGTTTAACACTACAGTGAGTAGCTATTCAGCATAAGGTTTTCAGAGTGACAGCATTCTTTGAAAATCACAGAATACTACAAAACTGAAAAACTTCACCCTATTCTCTTCCTCTCTAATTTCTATTCATTTTTCAAGACCCAGGACAACTCCAAGCCATATTTGAGAAGGCTTTTCTGGCATAAACAACTTACAATTACTGTTCCCTCCCAACAGTGCTTATCTATACATTTTTTTCTGGTACTTACATCATCTTTTCTGTGATTCAACATAGCATCATAACTCTGTAATGATAGATGACCTAGATGTGAAAGTCTTGTCTCACAAATGTATTAACAAATATTTTGTGTTCCTTTATAACTCCTTTCCTCTCTCAGTAGAGAGATACAGAGAAATATATATATGATAGATATAAAGATACACAGATCTTTGTAGATATATATGATATATAGAGAGATATAATATAGTTCTCTATATCTATATACAGAGGGGCACAAGAGATAAACACAAAGACTACAGAATATGTTTAAAGCATTCAAGAACCTTAAGTAACTTGATAATTTGACATTCATGTTCAACTTGAAAGTTAATAATTTTGTTATCCTAGTTACTTAATGTTTAATTTAAATTTAATTAGCCAACATATGGTACATCATTAGTTTCAGATGTAGAGTTGACCAATTCATCAGTTGCATACAACACCCAGTGCTCATCACATCACATGCCCACCTACCCATCACCCAATTACCCCATCCCCCCCACATCTCCCCTAAGCAAATCTGTTTGTTTCCTACAGTTAAGAGTCCCTCATGGTTTGTCTCCCTCTCCAATGACTTCTCATTCAGTTTTCCTTTCCTTCCCCTATGATCCTTTGCACTGTTTCTTATAGTCTACATGTGAGTGAAACTATGCATAATTGTCTTTCTCTAATTGACTTATTTTGCTCAGCATAAATCCTTCCAGTTGCAGTCACAACAATGTAAATGGTAAGTATTCATCCTCTTGGATGGCTCAGTAATATTCCATTGTGTGTGTGTGTGTGTGTGTGTGTGTGTGTGTACACACAAACATACCACATTTTATTTATCCATTCCTCTGTTGATGGACATCTCAGCTCTTTCCAGTTTGACTACTGTAGACAATGCTGCTATAAATATTGAGGTGCAGGTGCCCCTCTGGATCATAACATTTGTATCTTTGGGGTAAATACCAACTAGTGCAATTGCTGGGTGGTAGGGTAGCTCTATTTTTAACTTCTGGAGGAACCTCCATACTGTTTTCCAGAGTGGTTGCACCAGCTTGTATTCCTACCAACAGGGCAAAAGGATTCCCCTTTCTCCGCATCCTTGCCAACATCTGTTGTTTCCTGACTTCTTAATTTTAGCCATTCTGACTGGTGTAAGTAATATCACATCGTGGTTTTGATTTATACTGCCCTGATGCCAAGTGATATAGAGCATTTTTTCATGTGTCTATTGGCCATTTATATGTCTTCTTTGAAGAAATGTTCTGTTCATGTCTTCTGCCCATTTCCCAATTGGATTATTCAGGTTTTGGATGTTGAGTTTGAGAAGTTATTTATAGATCTTGGATACCAGCCCTTTATCTGATAAGTCATGTGAGAGTATCTTCTCCCATTCCATAGGTTGCCTTTTAGTTTTGTTGACTGTGTCCTTCACTGGGAAGAAGCTTTTTATCTTGATGAAACCCCAATAGTTCATTTTTGCTTGTTTCCCTTGCCTTTGGAGTTGTATCTAGCAAGAAGTTCCTGCGGCAAAAGTCAGAGGTCTGTGTTCTCCTCTAGGAATTTGATGGATTCCTGTATCACATTGAGATCTTTCATCCATTTTGATTTTATCTTTGTATATGGTGTAAGATAATGGTCCAGTTTCATTCTTCCACATGTGGCTATCTAATTTCCAAGCACTATTTTTTAAAGATACTGTTTTTTTTCCATTGGATATTCTTTCCTGCTTTGTCAAAGATTAGTTGACCGTAGAGTTGAGTGTCTATTTTTGAATTCTCCATTCTGTTCCATTGATCAATGTGTCTGTTTTTGTGCCACTACCATATTGTCTTAATGATTACAGTTTTGTAATACAGCTTGAAGTCCAGCATTGTGATACAACCAGCTTTGATTTTCTTTTTTTTTTCAGCTTTGGTTTTCTTTCTCAACATTCCTTTGGCTATTCAGGGTCTTTTCTGGTTCCATGCAAATTTTAGGGTTACTTATTCTAGCTCTGTGAAAAATATCAGTGGTACTTTGATAGGGATTGCCCTGAATCTGTAGATTGCTCTGTGTAGCATAAACATTTTAACAATATTAATTCTTCCATCCATGAGCATGAAATGCTTTTCTATTTCTTTGTACCTTCCTCAGATTCTTTCATAAGTGTTCTGTAGTTTTCAAAGTACAGATCCTTTACCTCTTTGGCTAGGTTTATTCCTAGGTATCTTACGATTTTTGGTGTAATTGCAAATGGGATCGACTCTTTACTTTCTCTTTCTTCTGTCTCATTGTTGGTGTATAGAAATGCAACTGGTGGGTGCCTGGGTGGCTCAGAGGGTTAAAGCCTCTGCCTTAGACTCAGGTCATGATTCCAGGGTCCTGGGATCGAGGCCCACGTCAGGCTCTCTGCTCAGCAGGGAGCCTGTTTCCTCCTCCTTCTCTGCCTGCCTCTCTGTCTACTTGTAATCTCTATCTGTGTCAAATAAATAAATAAAATCTTTTTTAAAAAGAAATGCAACTGGTTTCTGTGCCTAGATTTTATATTCTGCCATGTTGCTGAATTCCTATATGAGTTCTAGCAATTTTGGGGTGAAGTCTTTTGGGCTTTCAACAAAAAGTACCATGTCATCTGTAAAGTGAGAGTTTGACCTCTTTGCCAATTTTAATGCCCATTATTTCTTTTTGTGGTCTGACTGCTGAGGCTAGGACTTCTAATACTATTTTGAACAATAGTGGTGACAGTGGACATCCTTGTCATGTTCCTGACCTTAGGGGAAACACTCTCAGTGTCTCCCCTTTGATAATGATACTCACTTGGCCTTTTTGTAGACAGCTTTCATGATATTCAGGTATGTTCCCTCTATCCCTACACTGCAGAGAGTTTTAATCAAGAAAGGATGCTGTATATGGTCAAATGTTTTTTCTGCATCAATTGAGTTTAAACCAAAGACTGTAGTAAGAGATTAAGAAGGATACTATATCATACTTAAAGGGTCTATCCGACAAAAAGATCTAACAAGTCTAAATATTTATGCTCCTAACTTGGGAGCAGCCAGTTATATGAACCAATTAACAAAATTAAAGAATCACACTGATAATAATACAATAATAGTAGGGGACATCAACACCCCTCAAAGCAATGGACATATTATCTAAGCAGAAGATCAGCAAGAAAGCAAGGGCTTTGAATGACACACTGGACCAGATGGACTTCACAGATATATATAGAACATTCCATCTTAAAGCAACAGAATACACATTCTTCTCCTCAAGAGCACATGGAATACTTTCCAGAATAGATCACATACTGGGTCACAAATCAGGCCTCAACAGGTACCAAAAGATAGAGATTATTCCCTACATATTTTCAGACCAGAATGCTTTGAAACTTGAACTGAATAACAAGAGGAAATTGGAAGGAACTATTTAGTGACATTAAAAGGATTAGTCCATAGTTTAAAAATAAATTAGTCCTTTATGTCATTATAATGATCTAGTTTAAATAACATTTTAATTTATTTAGAAATTTCAAATAACATCAATGGAGAACTTCAGATTTGTATGCTTGTTAAAAAGGGAAATGGGTTGGAAAAAATAATTGAGAAATACTACTCCATGCTATTTACCTATATTTGTATTTCTAGTAGTAAGACTATAGGAATATGTCACTTGTGTCCCTTCAGCTTGATTAAAACATGGTCCCCTGAGGTGCCTGCCAATGGACTCAAAGGCATTTTTCCCAATGAGAACATGCCACCTGCCACTTGCCACTTTTGAATCAGCAGCACTTCTGCTAAAACCAATTGAATGCTCAAATCTCCCTAAGGGAGTTTCCATTTTTTTTTGACTCAGAATGGAAGCAGGTAGACTAGTTCTGGTGTTTCATCCATTTTAGAAGCTTCTTATAACAGCAATAGCAAAAGCTTTGTAGACAGTATAATTACTCACTCTCAGTATTATACAGCTGCTCTAAACTCACTTCCCTCTTCTACTAAAAAAACAAACAGAACGATTGTCTGACTTAGTGCCTATTTTTCCTTCTGTCCCTGCTATCCTATTAGAAGGCAGTTATCTCCCTTCATATGTGCTTTTTACATGCTTCCTTTGAGAAAATACTGTTGTAACTCTTTCTGGAACACGTTCGCTTGAGATGCATCTAACATCATGTCATACAGAGCCTTTCTACTGATATTCCAATGTAAGAAAGGAGCAATCTACATGGTCTAAAGATATGTTCAAATTTCTACTGGTCTTTGAATTTGGCCAAATGAAAACCACAGAAGGCAACTGCTTATTTTTTAAGGATGAGTGACTCCAGTCATATCTGGTGTTTTGGACTATTTTTAACATGAGTTGATTTCATTGAAGACATTTGCTCTGATGTTTTCCTTTCTATTATGATTGGGAGCCTTGTAAGAGAAATATGATCCATGTTAGGAAGGTGATTCATAAACATTTCCAAAAAGTCTGGGCAGTTATGAAAGCCTCTGAGGATGGTTCAAGTTTCCAACTGAGCTCCACAGATTGTGAGAAACAGAAATTCATACAGGGAACCTTGAGAACTAGATTTTGTTGTAAGGATACAGAGGCACTGGCATTGGGAAGACTTTGGAAGCCAAGGAAAATCTGGGGATTGGCTATTATCTCCTTTCTCACAGGTCACATGATCTCTTGCTTATGACTTCTCTGTAGCTCTATGAATATCTGCTTACTCAAAATGTGACCTACTATGAAACTTCCTGGTTGCTGACTCTAAATTATGAGGCCTCTCTATATACATACTTTCACTCTCAGTTCTTGATGCTATCTGCCTCATTTTTCAGTTCAGATTTCCAGAAAAAGTAATTTGATTCACTAACAAAAGATTTTAAAGCCAAACTATGGATTAGGTACACATTCCATGGTCCCAGCAACTAAGGTCAAGGAGGTGGAGTCACCTAACCTGTGTAAGATTATCCCTTCTCTAGGGTAATTAGTGGGAAGTTTCTCTTAAAAGCAGCTTCCCATAATACAGTTTAAAGAAAAATGGCAGAGTGGGAAGTTCCAAGCTCACCTATAAAAATATCAAAAAAAACAAGAAAAAATAATGGAAATGAACTGTCTCAGGACTTAAAAATAGTAAATGGTTTATAGCAATCAAGCAGACACTGAATAAAGAGAAAGGAAACTTCAAAACAGTAGGAAAGCTTTCAGGATGTTGTACTTGTCCTTTGCCCAAGCCCTCTCTGGTCATGGCAGAAGTCTTAGTCCATGTTCAGTATGGGACCAGTATGGTTTCAGAGAAAACAAAGAAGACCTTACTTGCAAAGTATTATGTACATAATTTCTAACTTGTCCAGGGATTATCTGAAAGATTTCTCCAAAGTATTCAGGTATTTGTCAAAGTATTTATCAGACTCAAGCCAGAAAAGCAAGAGGTATTACTCAAAAATGCTGTAAGACCAACCAAAAACTCACTGACACCTGAAACAAAAAATTAATGTTGAAACTTACAGTAGATTTCCTAAGGCCAAGGAACAAAAGTTGGAGAGAATTTCTCTGGGAAATCAGGATACTCAATATCACCTGTGTATATGAGGGACTTTAGAAGGCTGTGTGCATGCCCAAAGCAAGAAGCATGCTCAGAAAATAACTGAGAAGACTCTGAGCTTTCATCTTTGGCTGATCCTTAGGCGTAGTGGAAGCCAGGTCAAGTATGGAAAGAGAATCCAAAATAAAGCCAACATAGAAAAGCTGAGAAGAATATTTTTTCATTTGTATTGTTTTGGTTTGGTTTTATTGTATTTTGCTTATCTGCTTATTTATTTACTTTTAGCTCCTGGCATTCAAGAAATTCCTCAATACTCTAGCTTAACTCAAGCTAAGTAACAGAGATTTCAGAAAACACACACACCAAGGAAAACAATCTTCACCAGAGTAATTTGGGTAAGTCACTAAACAAATGGACTACTACAGCTTTGAACAATTTTTAAAGATCAAGCAAATGCTGGAGAAAGAAGAACATCTGATTTCCAAAGTTGTATCATTATAATATTCAAATGTCCAGTGCTGTACACACACACATACACACACACACACACACACACACACATACACACACACACACAGAATCACAAGGCGTAGAAAAAAGCAACAAACTACAGTCCATTCAAAGGAGCAAAATAAACCTCAAGAAATCATCCATGAAGAAACACAGGCATCATACTTGCTAGAAAAATAGTTCAAAACAACTGTCTTAAATATGCTTGAAGAGCTGAAGGAAATCACAGGAAAATAAATAAATCAGGAAAACTAGGTATGAACAAAGTGAGAATATCAATAAACAAATTATAAAAAGGAACCAAACTGAAATTCTGAAGCTGAAATGTACAATAAATAAAATGAAAAATTCATTAGAGGGGTTAAGTAGCAAATTTAAAGGGTTAGAAGAAAGAGGCAGCAAACCTGAAGATAGGGCGATTGAAAGTAAGTCAGGAAAAGGAAGAAAAAAGAGTGAGGAAAAGGGAACAAAGCACAGTGACCTACCAATACCAGCAAACATACCAACAAGTGCATTACAGGCACTCCAGAAGGAAAAGAGAAATGGGGGGCAAAAAGAGGTGGGTGAGGGATGGGTGAAATAGGTGATGGGGATTAAGGAGTGCACTTGTCATGATGAGTATGGGTGATGTATAAAATTGTTGAATCACTTTACTATATACCTGAAACTAATATAACACTGCATGTTAATGATACTGGGGGGAAAATAAAATAATAAAATAAAATTAAATTAAATTAAATTAAATTAAATTAAATTAAATTAAAATAAAATAAAATAAAATATAAAATAAAATATAAAATAAAATAAAATAAAATAAAATAGAAATAGAAATAATGGCCAAATACTTGCCAAATTTGATGAAAACATGAATCTATATATATATAAAACTCAGCAAACCTCAAATAGGATGAACTCAAACACACCAAACTGAGACACATAATAATTAAACTGTGGGAAACCAAAGACAGAGACTGTTGAAAGAAGCAACTAGTCACACATAAGGGATCCTCAATAAGATCAACAGCTAACTTCTCATCAGAACTATGGAGAACAGAAGGCAATAAGAAGACATATTTAAAGTACTGAAAGGAGGGGTGCCCGTGTGGCTCAGTCGTCAAGCGTCTACCTTTGGCTCAGGTCATGACCCCAGGTCCTGAGGATGAGCCCCACATCAGGCTCCCTGCTCGGCAGGAAGCCTGCTTCTCCCTCTCTCACTCCCCCTGCTTGTGTTCACTCTCTTCCTGTCTTTCTCTCTGTCAAATAAATAAATAAAATCTTTAAAATAAAATACTGAAAGGCAAAATAACTGTCAACCACAAATTCTGTATCTGACAAAACTGTCCTTTGAAAATAAGGGAGAAATTAAGGCATTTCCAGAATTAAAAAAGGTGAAGGAGCTCATCAAAACTAGACCTGCCTATACGAAATGTCAAAGGGGGAATGACTGGGTGGTTCATGCAGTCAAGCATCTGCCTTCTGCTCAGGTCATGATCCCAGGGTACTGGGATTGAGTCCCATATTTGGCTCCTTGCCCAGCAGAGAACCTGCTTCTCCCTCTGCCTGCTGTTCCCTCTGTTTGTGTGTTCTCTCTCTCTCTCTCCTTCTCTGACAAATAAATAATAATCTTAAACAAAGAAATGACAAAGAGAGTCTGTGTGAAATAAGAGGGTTCTAGACAGTAACTCAAAGCTATATAAAGAAAGATCTCCAATAAGTAAATATATGGATAAATACGAAAGCCATTATTGTATTTTTGTTTGTTACATTTGTTACACTACATGTCATTTCCTACAAAATTTAAAAGACATACATAAAAATAATTATAATCTATGTTATTGGGCATACAATGTATAAAGACATACCTTGCAACAATGACAGAAAGGGATGAAGAAGCTATATAGGAACATCTTTTATATGCCATTGAAGTTAAGCTGGTGTCAATTCAAACTAGTTTGTTATAAATTTGGGATATTAAATGTAATGTTCATAACAACCACTAAGAAAATACATAAAAACTATTCATAAAAGAAAATAAGAAGGAAAACAAAGAGGTTCACTACAAAAAAATCAACTAAACACAAAAGAAGGCAGTAATGGAGAAAATAAGGGATTTTAAAAGGTTTAAAAGGATTACCTGGGTGGCTCAGTCATTAAGTGTCTGTCTTCAGCTCAGGTCATGATCCCAGGATGCTGGGATTAAGCCCCACTTAGGGCCTCTGCTGAGCAGGAAGCCTGCTTCACCTTTTCCCACTCCCTCTGCTTGTATTTCCTCTCTCGCTGTCTCTCTCTGTCAAATAAATAAATAAAATATTTTTAAAAAATAAAAATGTATAAGAAATACAGGAAATATCAAAATGGCAAAAATAATTCCATCTTTATCACTAATTCCTTCAAATGTAAATAAATTAAACTTTATGTTTTAAAGGCAGAGACTTGCAGAATGGATTTTTAAAATATAATCAAACTATATGCTGTATCTAAGACACTCACTTCAAATTCAAAGACTCAAATAGATTGAAAGTAATATAATGGGGGGCGCGTGGGTGGCTCAGTTGGTTAAGCGACTGCCCTCAGCTCAGGTCGTGATCCCGGAGACCCGGGATCAAGTCCCACATCGGGCTCCCTGCTCGGCAGGAAGCCTGCTTCTCCCTCTCCCACTCCCCCTGCTTGTGTTCCCTATCTGGCTGTGTTTCTCTCTGTCAAATAAATTTTTAAAAATCTTAAAAAAAAAAGAAAGTAATATAATGGAAAAAATCCATGAAAATAGTAAACAAGAAAGCTGAGGTGGTTATATTAACATGAAACAAAACAATCCAAGTAAAAAACTTACAAGAGACAAAGAACATTATATATTGATAAGAGGGTCAATTCAGGAAGAATAAAAATGGCTTAACAGACACATGAAAATGTGTTTGTCATCATTAGGTATCAGGGAAATTCAAATCAAAACCACACTGAGATGCCACCTTACACCAGTCAGAATGGCCAAAATTAACAGGACAGGAAACAAGTGTTGGAGAGGCTGTGGAGAAAGGGGAATCCTCTTACACTGCTGGTGGGAATGCAAGTTGGTGCAGCCGCTTTGGAAAACAGTGTGGAGATTCTTTAAAAAATTAAAGATAGAGCTACCCTATGACCCTGTAACTGCACTACTGGGTATTTACCCCAAAGATACAGATGTAGTGAAAAGAAGGGCCATATGTACCCCAGTGTTCATCGCAGCAATGGCCACAATCGCCAAACTGTGGAAAGAGCCAAGGTGCCCTTCAACAGATGAATGGATAAAGAAGACGTGGTACATATATACAATGGAATACTATGCCTCCGTCAGAAAGGATGAATACCCAACTTTTGTAGCAACATGGATGGGACTGGAGGAAATTATGCTGAGTGAAATAAGCCAAGCAGAGAAAGTTAAGTATCGTATGGTTTCACTTGTGGAGCATAAGAGTAACATGGATGACAGTGGGAGAAGGAAAGGAAATATGAGCTGGGGTAAATCAGAGAGGGAGATGAAGCATAAGACACTCTGGACTCTGAGAAACAAACTGAGGGTTGTGGAAGGGAGGGGGGTGGGGGGTGGGCGAGCCTGGTGGTGGGTACTGAGGGCATGAATTGCATGGAGCACTGGGTGTGGGCCACAAACAATGAATCTTGGAACACTGAAAAAATAAAATAAATTATTACAAAACATATATATATATATATATATAAATTACAAAAATATGTGCCAAACCACAAAGCCCCAAAATATATAAAGAAACATTGACAGATTTGAAGAGAAAAATAGATAGTTCTACAATAATAGTTGCAGAATTCAATACCCAGATTTCAATAGTGGGTAGAATAACTAGACAGAAGAACACTATAAACCAACGAGACATATAAAGAACACCCCATTCAACATCAACAGAAAACACATTCTTTTCAAGTGTACATGGAACATTCTCCATCATGGATTGAATGTTAGATTGCAAAACAATCCCAATAAGTTTTAAAAGATTTAAATCTTGCATTTTCTCTGACCACAATGGAATCAGTAACAGAATAAAAATGGATGGGACGCCTGGGTGGCTCAGTTGGTTAAGCAACTGCCTTTGGCTCAGGTCATGATCCCGGAGAGCCGGGATCGAGTCCCACATCAGGCGTCCTGCTCGGCGGGAAGCCTGCTTCTCCCTCTCTCACTCCCCCTGCTTGTGTTCCCCCTCTGGCTGTGTTTCTCTCTGTCAAATAAACAAAAAATATTTTAAAAATTTTTTTAAAAAATGGAAAATTCACAGGTATGTAGAATCCTAAGAATGATTTAAAGAAGAAATCACAATGGAATTTACAAAATACTTAGAAATGAATGAAATGAAAACTCGAGACACTAAAACTTATTTGATACTGAGGCAAATTTATAGCTATAAATTCACACTAAAAAAGAAGAAAGATCTCAAATCTAAATCTAAATTTAAGCTTTAAGAACTAGAAAAAGGAGGGCAAAATAAACCCAAAGCTAATAGAATGAAGAAAATAAGTATTAAGAGGAGAGAAAAATAAAATAGAAAAATTTTAAAACAGAAATTCAATGAAACCAGAAGTTTGATCTTTGGGCACCTGGATGGCTCAGTCACTTAAGCATCCAACTCTTGATTTCAGCTCAAGTCTTGATCTCAGGGTCCTGAGTTCAAGTCCCACATTGGGCTCTATGTTAGACGTGGACCCTACTTTTAAAAAAAGTTTGATATTTCAAGAGATGAACAGGAATGACAAACCATTAGTTAGACTGACAAAGAAAAGTAGAAAAGATACAAATAAAAAAATAAAAAATGAAAGTGGAGACATTACTATTAATCTTACAGAATTAAGAGGACTATAAAAAATATTATGAACAACTGTATGCCAAATAGTAGATAATCCAAACAAAACAGACAAGTTCCTAGAGGCACAAAAATCTACCAGAACTGAATCACAAAGAAGCAGAAAATCTGAATAAAACTATAACTAGTAAGGAGATTGAATCAGGAATTAAAAAAAATCCCCCAAGAAAAACTTAAACCTAATGGTTTCACTGGTGAATTAACATCAATATCCTAAAGGACAAACACCAATCTTTCTCAAAATCTTCTATAAAACTTAAAATGTGGGAATAATTCTAACTCATTCCTTTAGGTCAGAATTGCCCTGATACCAAAGTCAAAGACATTACAAGAAAATAAAAGTACAAACCAATATCCCTTATGAATACTGATGCAAAAATCCTCAAGAAAATACTAACAAACTGAATTTAGTGGCGTTTTAAAAGGATTATACATCATGACTAAGTGAGATTTATTCCTGGAATGCAAACATGATTCAACATACAAAAATCAATCAATGTGATATATCACATTAACTGAATGAAGGGGAAAATATATATGATCATCTCAGGGATAAGAAAAACTGGAGCCAAGGCAAAATTGCTGACCCACAGAAAAAAGCATTAAAAAATAAATCTAAAACCATACAATACCAAGTGAAAAAGACATATTACCAAAGAAAAGGAATAATATTCAATAAGACTCAAAGCATGCAAACACCACATATTGTTTACACCATATAGTACTGCCGGGAGCCGGCCCGGCAAGGGTAAGGGTCAGGGTTCCCCGAAGGTGGTGCGATAAAATGAGGAGACAGGACTCGAAGAGTGGTGTGGGGATCTCCTCTCCTGAAAACTGTGTCTTCAGGGTTCTTTATTTAAAGCCTTTTAGTTACATCAATCTAGCTTTAGGCAAACAGTTGGTTCTGTCTCTCTTGCTCTCTGCTTCTCTGTTTCTGTTTCTCTCTCTGTTGCTGTCTT
>PITA01029290.1:0-18344 GCA_004023965.1 Spilogale gracilis | reverse complement strand
GGAGATGGGGGGGGGGGCGTGGGGAGCGCTGTGGTCCGGGAAGGGCGGTTTCCCACCTGGAGAGCGGCCCTGCTTACCCGAGGATCACTGAAAGTGACCCAGTGCTTCACCCGGTCCCCAAAGGCCTCAAAGCACAGCTCGGCATAGTCACAGAAGTAGCCGATCATGCTCGTGTTCTGCCATCCGCCGTACTTGACCCAGAGCAGCTGCAGACAGAGGAGAGAGAGCGGCACCCCAAGGGTCTGTCTCTAGAAAAGACCTCTGGAGTCGATAGACCCAGTATGTAGGAGAAACGGGGTGATGACCTCCAAGAGGCTGTTGAGATCAACGGGGAGCCAAGATGCGGGCCCTCGGGCGTCACGGCCTGAGGAGGGTGGCCCCCAGGAGGCGGTGTCAGTGGGAACGGGCTATGCGCCATACACAGTCAAGACCGGGGAACAGACAAAGTTCAAGATTCTCATGCTTCAAAGGATCGTGATAGACTAAGTATTTAAGAAATGGGCCCAGGCAGAGAGGTCTGCTTTTGGGAAAGGGCCTCAACGGTACATCCAGAAGGAGGAGGACATGATGTCGGACATGGGAGCTCTGGTTAGGATTTTGAGGGCCATGCACATGGGAGACCCAGAAGCCTTATGAAGGTGAGTTCTGCCTTCTTTGGGGGACTCTCTTCTGATCAAAACCATCAGCTTGAAGGTGGGATTTTCCCAAGATTCAGCAATCCACTGGAAATGCCTACTGAGCTCTCCCTGGTGCATGCTAAGCAGCCCAGTGAGTGAAAGCAGTTAATCAGGGAGGCAGCTGGAACGTGGTCTCCAGTTTGTCTCCCTGACGTCAGCTCTAAGCCCCCAACCCCGGCGTAGAGGCCTGTGGCAGCTCCCCCTCCCACAGTGGGGTCCCAGTCACCTTAGCTCGGCAGTGAAGGCCTTCCCGCCAGGCCCCAAGCCACACTTACTACCTCTACCCCTCCCACCCTGCCTGCTCCCCAGACTCTTAGCCCAGTCTCTTGCCAAGCCCTCTCTGCCCCCCGTGCTCCCTCCAACCAGAACACCCCATCGCCTTCATGCACCCCAACCCTTCAGAGCGCTGACGGAACCCCATCCTCTCTCCAGTACCTTCCTGAGGCCACATCTCCACTCTCTGACTGCTTGCAGCCTGTGTCACAGACGGTCACCTACATGGCCCCTCTCCCAGGAGGCCATCATCTCCCCGGGGCCTTGCTGGGTGAAGGACAGAATTGCTTGAATAGTGATGTCTGACAGTGACCTTGAGACTTAGCACGAATTGGTCCAGGGGGGTGTGCCCAGATCATGGGGCTCAAAGAGACTCGTTAATTATGCCATTTCATCACACCTTACCCAAAAGAGGTTTCACTTTAGTTTCATTTGTTGTTTTTCGGCCAAATATTTTGGGGAAACATCAAAATCCACTTTTCACCTATTATAGACATCAGTGAACTCAGCATGACGCCTCTCTGTGGGTGAGTCAGATTTCTTGGCTTCCTCCCATCTGTGGGTCCAGATCTCAGCCTTTGCCCCACCTTGGCAAGCCCCGTACCCCAGTCAGGTGTCCCCCCTGCTGAGCTGAGCCCCCCCCCAGGCCCCTCACCTGTGGGAGATCCCAGTGGTGCAAGGTCACGATGGGGGTGATGTTGCTCTTCAGGAGGGTGTCGATGAAGTCGCTGTAAAACTGGATTCCCCTCTCGTTTACCTTGTCAGCTGAAAGCGAGATAAAAGGGGCGTGGCCTTCCCAAGTGCAGTGCCCTGGGCCCTGTGGCCCCTCTCGGGCCTGAAGGTGCCCACAGCCTGCCCGATTCCAGGTCTCAGGGACGCATTGGTGCCCGGCTGCCTGCAGAACCGGGGAGGGCTGCTCTCCTTCTCCGGCAGTCTCTGGTGTCCCCGCAAAGTCAACACAGCCAGAAGGGACCATGCCTGGGCCTGGGAGGGGCTGCCCCTCTCACCTCGGATGCCGGTGGGTAGGAGCCGAGGCCAGGACAGGGAGAATCGGTAGTGGCTCACGTGCAGCTCCCTGAGCAGGACGATGTCCTCCTGGGCAGACAGGGGTGGGAGGCAGGGCGGGGTCACCTAGGGCTCCGGGCTAGGAGTCTGGGGTCCCACTGGGGGCCTGAGCCAGTGCTCACTCTTGTCCTTAGCTTCTCATCTATACAGTAGGCATGAAACACCTGCCCCGATTTCTCCTGCCAATAGTCAAATACATGCAGGATAGAGGGGTGCTTTGAGATGTCCACTGGGGTGTTCCTAATAAACTTGGGGGATGAATCCCCCAAGAAGTCAGCCCAGAGAGGAAAAATGGGTCCTGAGCAGAAGGACTTCCTCCACAGGGGCCAACGGACAAGCAGAGACCAAGGGTTCAGGCCATGTGCCTTACAGACCCTGGGGTCATGGTATCAGCCACTCAGTCGCCTATCACTTGGGCTAAGGCCCTGGTTCAGGTGGGGCCCTGCTTTCCTTCCCTTTCTGCAACCTCCGCCCCTCAGCCCACCAGTCCTCAGGCACCAACAGCCCCCCCCCCCGTTTTTCCTGCAGTGGGATAGGGGCTGCTTAACAGAGCCCTAGATTGACTTGGTCCCCGGGGCCCCCCTCCTATGTGCACCTCAGCTAGCTGCATACACCCCCTGCCCACACACACACCTGCCACTCACCTGCACCTTGTAGTAACCATCACAAGCCACATCTGCTGTCTCATCTCCAAGCACCTTTCCCTTCCCGCTGTGAGTGAAGGCATCCCAGATGCTGGGCCCTTTCCCATCCTGGTCCCAGGCTCCCTCTGTCTGGAAGGCAGAACTGCCCACGCCCCAGGAGAAGTCTGCAAGTAGAGACCCCCAGCTGGGCCGTGGGCCCCCTCCCCCCAGCCCTGGGCCACAGGGCGGGGCCCCCCTCCCCACAGCCTGTCCCTGTCTCCCCAGGAGTGGGAGCCTGTGGGGCAGGGCGGGGGAGGACCTAACACATTGAAAACATTCATTTGCACAGTTTTTGCTCTAATTAACATTCACTATATAGTAGTTTTTAAAAAACTGCTAGGAACTTCTATTTTAAAACAACAGTGTGGAGTTACTTTTTCCATCCTACCTGTCAAGAAACTAAAATACCAAAGCCTTTGGCCAGCCAGCCGAGGCGGACAGACAGACGGACGGACACACCAACAGAGGAAGGGCCATACCAAGTGGGAAGGTTCCATAGTAGAAGGAGGCCTCTTCTGGGGCTCCCTTCCTGGCGGCCCCCAGCCCGGACGCCAGCAGTAGCACCCACGGAAGAGGGACAGCCCGCACCGGCTTCATGGCCCCCGGCCCTCCCCCATTCCTGCAGAAGCACACCCAGCAGGTGGAGGCCCACGCAGCCAGGGCTGGGGGGCCGGATGCCAGCTTGGGGGTGAAGGCCAGGAGGGGAGGAAGTCGGGGGGTGTTATCTAAAGCAGCTAGGGCGCAGCGAGGGCAGCTGTTCCGTTGCCCCTCTGGGAGCCACCCACAGCGGCCAAGGCCGAGCACCAGGCACCGTTAGCGGGAGATGAACACGGGGCTTGGAGGGGCTCCAGAGCTGATGCGTCAGGCTCTAAACCGCCCCCCTCGCGGGCTGTCTGAGGGGGAATACCCGCTCCCTACCCTGTGAGAGGCCCTGATCGCGTGGGGGAAACTGCTTGTGCCTCAGGGCAGCTCCAGCTGATGGGGGAGGCAAGGCAACCCACAGATCCGCTGAAGCACCCCACCTATACACTGTGGCTGGGGGTGTGGCAGGGACAGGCCTCTCCCCGGGGATCATGAGCAGGGTTGACATCCTAGGGCCTCTGGTCCTGAGAGTCAGGACGATGCCCTCCCACTGGGATCCCCTCTCTGGTGCAGCCAAGCCGGATTACCTGGGATCGTTCTGTGTCCCAGACAGCCCCAGAGTAGCGGTGGCAGCCAGCACGCTCAGACTGACCCCAGGGCCTGCGCTGCCCCTGAGAGCAGAGCCCACAGCGCAGAGAAGCCTCTGGGCAGGGGTGTGGTCAGCGGCCTAACCCCCTGCAAAGAGCTTCAATAGCCCCATTCAGCGGGGAGGGCGGGAATGCTGAGCTGGCCAGTGGGGCCTGAGTCAGCTGCGGGGGCAGCTTGGCCCTGCGCCCTGGGGCACCCAGCTGGCCCCCTGGGAGGGCAGAGATCCGGGTCCTTCTACCGCTTCTCAGCCTGATGTGCCGCATCTACACACCTTAGCCTGGGAAGCTGGAGGCGGGCTGGTGTGGTGGGGATCGTATTTGCAGGCCCCTGTCTTCGCGTCCCCTGTCTTCGCATCCCCCTCTCCGTGCTGTCAGAGAACACTCAAGTTTTCCCACCGTACCTCCTTGTTTGGGCCCTTCATTCATTCCTTCAGTCACACACTCAACCAGGACGGCTTGCTAGAACACCCTCCCTGGAGGTTCAGCCCCCGTGGCTTCCCACTCTGGCTGCGCATGCCCCCCTGTGACTCCCTTCACCCCATCACCGAGCTCCCCTGCTTTTAGAGCCTCACTGGGGCTCTCTCAACTGGGTGCCCCTTGCCCTTGGTAGTTGATTAATCTCTTTTTGTCGGAGTGGAATGGCTTGGCCTATGCCCTCCAGGGGCTCAAGGTCTGGTGGGGGAGGAAGGCTGGGGTTCGTGGGGGGAGGGAAGATATTTCTAAAGACAGTATAGGGGCTTGAGGGGATCAGAACTCTAACGGAAGGATGAACCGGACACTGTAGAGGCTCAGGGCAGTGGGACTGTCTTCACAGGGAAGGGGACATTGAGCTTGACACCTGAAGGCCACGGAGATGTTGGCCAGCGGCATGGGGCGGGGAGGCGTGGGAACAGACAGGGAAAGAGCAGAGCAAAGGCCCCGAGGTGCGTCTGGGGCCCTGGGAGCTGTGTCTCCCCCGCTTGCGTCCATCGTGCAGTGCCAGGCGGGCAGGGCTGTGTCGCCAGGGCGAGCGGGCTACTGGACAGCCTACCGGGCGCCCGTCCCCTGCGGATGGCCTGCTGCGGCGTCCGAGTCTACTGCTGCACCGTTCGCGCCAGGGCTGGTGCCTGCCTCACCAGACTCGGGGCTCTGGGGCTCTGCTTTCTGGGCTGAGGTAGGCAGGATGCATAAAACCTTCAGAGCTGATGTCATCGCTGAAAAATGCCCCCTTCCCGCAGAGCAGGGGCCCGGTGTTTATGTTGGAGGGGATGGTCAGCCTGGTATGGCTGGGCTGCTCGGGGGCTGGCTGTCTCTACCGCCCTATCCCTGTTCTCTCTCCTTCCACCAGGTCTGAGCCTGGCTGTGGCTGGAAGGACCTGGGGGCCTCACCTCCCTCCCCCTCCAGTCCCGGGCTGCTTCGGTCCAGCCTGAGGCCTGCAGCAATCAGGGCAGGACCCTACCTTTGGGTCTGAGGTCCCTGGGGGCCAGGCCTGGCTGAAAAGCAGGTGTGTGTGGGAGCCACGTGGCTCCCCCTTTTCTCTCCCTGCAAGGGGCTGCAGAGGTGGGAGCCCCTCTGCCCACAGCCCTGCAGAACCCAGCACATAGCCCAAACTCTGTGACTTTTAGGAAGAGACTTGGTAAAGGCAAAATGTCTGGGCAGCATGGGTGGGAGCCAGACCTTTGGGTCTGGATATGGGAGAGGCCCAGCTCAGCCTGCCCTGTAGCTCAGGACCCTTCAGACCTAACGGAGGGGCTGGAGTGGGAAAGACAGTCGGGATTCAGGAAAACAGACTCCTGCCTCCACGTAGCCAAGAAGTAGCTATGGGATCCAGTGAAAGTGACTTTCTCTCTCTGGGACCAAGGCTCCCTCTCCATCAAGTGAGAGGAGCTCTCTCATGGGCCCCTGGCTGGCGCTGCAGGGTCTCCCCGTTCTCTTCCCTGGCCATAGGAGCTAGTTTTTCTCTCTCCACAGGGGTCTGTAGGCTCTACCCCCCAGGAGTCCTGGCCATGCAACCCAACGCAGCCTTATCCAGCCTTGAGCCAGCTCAGCACTGGGCAGCTGAGTGTTACACACATGTCCCTCAACTTCTCTGAACCGTTTTTCATGTATAAATGGGGATACATGCTTCCTAACATCAGTTAAACATTAAATGACATGATAGGTGTTTAGTGTTTTCTATGGCGCCGGCTGGGAGGAAGGCCCCAGTAAATGATCTTGCCCTCGATGCCGTCACCTTCTCAAGGCTGAACCCCACACGTGGGGGATGTTCTGGGTGAGGCACAGCGCCTGATGGACTGATGAGGAGTTCCCGTGATCTGAGGGCTTTGTCTGTTTAGAAAATGCTCAAATCCTGCCTGTGGGCTCTGCCAGGTCTCTCCGTCCCTGCTGAATGGGATCTGCATCCTAGACCCCGCCTACTGCCCATGGCCCGGGTGCCCAGGGCTCTGCGGACTTGGAGGGCAGCTGCTAGCTTGGGCTGTGGGTACAAGGTACAAAATGTCGGGCCTTTAGCCTTCCAGGTGTGGACGGCGAACGTCCACAGTCTGCTTCACTTCTCGGCGTGTCCAAGCATTTTTTTTTTTAAAGATTTTATTTATTTGGCAGAGAGAAACACAGCCAGAGAGGGAACACAAGCAGCAGGAGTGAGAGAGGGAGAAGCAGGCTTCCCGCCGAGCAGGGAGCCCGATGTGGGGCTCGATCCCGAGTCTCCAGGATCATGGCCTGAGCCGAAGGCAGTCGCTTAACCCAGGCGCCCTGCAATCTTTTTTTGATAAAAATGTTCAAATACACAGGCAGGTTGGAGGAATCACACATTGCACGCCAGGCGTCCACGGAATGTCCACTGAGACTCTATTTTACTTGGCTTTGCTTTATCCTGGCCTCTCCTCTGCCTGCCAGCCCGCCGGCCCCTCCGCTTCTCCCACACCTTTCCCAGTAAGGTGTGGGTGCCGGTTCCCTTCACAGGCATTCACCAGCTGTGCTTGTTTCGGGCTTTTTCCCTTTGGGGCAAAAGCTGCTCCCAGTGAAACGCATGCACCTCACGTGAACCATCCTGTGATTTTGACAAAAGCGGTCATGTGTCACCAAACTACTACATCCGACTCTGGGTCACGTTGCCTCTTTCTGAGGGCTTTTGGGAAAAATTCCTGCAGGTCCGAGGAGCAGGAATCCATGCCTCGCTTCCCGCTGACCTCCGCCCGCTTGGAAATGCTGAGACCCCTCTGTGGCCCGCCCCAGCCTGTGCCCAGGACTGACCTACACATGCATTTCCCTGTCATCTCACTCTCCCTTCTCCCTGATCTTCTGGCCTGTTCCTTTTAAATCCTGAGGTATCTACAGCTCTGCAAGCTGCTTCTCAAATCCTTTTTTTTGGAGCAAGACCGATGGAGTGCTGCAGAAATAACCATATTGGAATCTTCAGGAGAGTTCAATGGTATGTGACGTTGAGGCTGTTCCAGCACGTCTGGAATGAATTGACACCCTAGCCACAGAGCATGGGCCGGCGTGTGTAGTGTGCTTGTGCACATACACACACACACACACACACACACACACACACAGAGGAATACTCTTCATAGTCCAGACGCTGGCACTCGCAGTGAAACCGCTGATTCTAAATCCAAAGAGGCCAGGACCCTTGCAGGCAGAGGCTGGGGAGGGGCTGGCCTCGATGGCTGGAGGTCGGCACGTGCCGACAAGCGCTGAGGGGGTGACTGTTCTGCAACCAGGCTGCCCCACGGGCCAGCGCTTCCCCTCCGCTCACTGGATCTCTCTCTTTGGCCTGAGCTTCTCTGCTGAGGCTTCCTGGACCCTGGCTGGCATTTTCTCCCCCAGCTCTACCCCTGGGATGCCCCTGGAAACCCCAGCCCAGCAGGTTCCAGTTGGAGGAGGGTGGAGAGGGTGAGGACTGGAGCGGGGAGAGGCGGAGACTCAACCAAAGTGAGAGAAAAGCCTCCATCACTTTTCCTTCCTCGGAACCTTGCTGGGGCCTGTCCCCCAGGGCCTGCATCACCGACACCTTCTCATGTTACTGAGAAGGCTGTTTCGTCAGGGTCTCTCTTCACTGGACTCCAATCTCATCTGCTTTCTTTCTTTTTCTTTTTTTTCTTAGGATTTTATTTTTTTATTTGACGGAGAGAAACACAGCCAGAGAGGGAACACAAGCAGGGTGAGAGGGAGAGGGAGAAGCAGGCTTCCCACCCAGCAGCGATCCCGATGAGGGGCTCGATCCCAGGACCCCGGAATCACGACCTGAGCCGAAGGCAGACGCTTAGTGACTTAGCCACCCAGGTACCCCTCTCGTCTGCTTTCATTCGTGATTGAATATTATTTGTTCGAGGAATGAAGGGATGAAGTTGTTTTTGGTTTCGCCTTCCTCCCTGCACAGAGGGTGCAGGCCTACGCTGGGGGCCGCTGTCCTTGGGGATGGACCTCAGGGCTGCTTAGAGAACCTTGCTGGGGAGGAGGTGCAGCTTGAGAGAGGGGAGCCTGGGTCCTTCTACCCGGAGCATTTCAAGGAACGATGCTGGTGACTCCCTCCTAAAGAGGAAGTACCCACAAGACCCAATGATGATCTCAGAAAGTTTCTCAAAGAGTAGCCAGGGAGCCAAGATTTTAAAGACAGTGAAAGATTCTTTTTTTTCCTAAGATTATTTATTTATGAGAGAGAGAGAGAGAGAGCATGAACAGGGGGAAGAGAGAAGCAGGCTTCTCGCTGACCCAGGAGCCTGACATGAGGCTCAGCGAAGGGGATCATTCCCAGCATTCTGGGATCATGACCTGAGCTGAAGGCAGATGCCTAACCGACTGAGCCACCCAGGTGCCCCAAGACAGTGGAAGATTCTAAGGCTTGTGGGTGTGTGTAGTATAAAAATAATGTATGTGTAAAAATAATATAACTTTTAAGTTCAAAAAATTTCACAGAAAATACCCAAATAGATTCGCATTACAAAGCAATGGCAAATATTCCTGAAATAAATGGAACAAGAATGGGTTTCTCCTAGTCCCCTCCTCCCAGAGATGGCATTTCCGACAACTGGCCACATCCCTCCCTGCGTTTCCTCTGTGTTTTCGTACAAATCAGGTACATATACGTACAGGTCGCTTTGATTACTTACATCAGCAGAGATTGGTAAGTAGACTTGTGTGGCAACCCGTGTCTTTTTCTTTTCATAGTGTATGTTGGCGATCTTTCTGGATCAGTGCACCTAGCGCCGCCTCCTTTGTTTTAATGCTTTCACTGTGTTCCGTTGGATGGATGTTCCATTCTTGATCTAACCAGCCCCCTATGGGGGGACTTTCTCCCCCCCCCCATGCTTTCCTCTCACCAGGAGCGCCGCCGTGCATATGCGTGTGTGTGTAATTTCATCCCTGCTTGTGTACATCGAGCCCTAAAAGGGGAATTGCTGAGTCAGTTGTGACTTTGACGGATGTTGCCGATCCGTCCTTCATTAGAGGTAAACCTCATTCTTTTTAACCGAAGTGTATTCAGTGTCAACATTTAGCCAACGTAACTAGAGAGAGATGAGAACGGACCCGTGGCTCGGTGTGTGGGGGCCAGCTCGGCCTGTGGCTGGCGGCTGGGGAACCCTGGAGGAACAAACCATCCCTGGTCCAGATCTTTGCAGTTTACAGAGTGTATTTCTGTGTCTAATCAGTCTTGCTTAACCCTATTGAATGAGGAAGGACAGTATCACCTATTTTGGTCCCATTCTATGGATGAGTAAACTGAGGGTTGAAAGAGTCACACTCAAGGGACCAACGTGCTCCGGCTCTGAGACTCCAACTTTCAGGTGTTTTCCCACCGTTTCAACTGCTTTCTCCTTTCTCTCTGGGTCACTTCCTATATCCCTTCACTCTTGCGTTCCTCTTTACACCAGATCCTCCCCACGTAATGCTGCTTTCAGGATGAATCCCCAAGCCACGTCCGCAGGCCCCAGCAGACCCAGGAAGATGTAATGAGATGAGAGGTGGTTCGGATTTGCCTCAAATACACCCCCGAGGCGGGATTCCTATTGCTCAGACAGGCTCAAGGACGGATGGTAGGAACTGGGCTCCTTCTGCCCAGCCCCTTCGCCACCCAGGGCCAGAAAATTAGTTACTTAAATTTGAAGAATAAATAATTGGGGGGGAGATGCATAAATTAACACATGTGTGGAAAAGCCAAAGACCTAAGTTATACGATACTTCATCATGTGGACCCTATTTGGGTTTTTTGGTGTGTACAGTGATCCTTGAACCAGGCGGGGGTTAGGGGCACTGACCCCCGAACAGTTGAATATCCATGTATAACTTTTGACTCATCAAAAACTTAATAGCCCCGGACGCCTGGGTGGCTCAGTTGGTTAAGCAACTGCCTTCGGCTCAGGTCATGATCCCGGAGACCAGGGATCGAGTCCCACATCGGGCTCCCTGCTCGGCGGGAAGCCTGCTTCTCCCTCTCTCACTCCCCCTGCTTGTGTTCCCTCTCTGGCTGTGTTTCTCTCTGTCAAATAAATAAAATCTTAAAAAAAAAAAAAAACACAAAACTTAATAGCCCACAGTTGATTGAAAGCCTAACCAAAACATCAATAGTCAGTAACCCCATATCTTGTATGTCACATGTATTATATATGGTATTCTTACCATACAGTGAGCTAGAGAAGAAAATGTCATTAGGAAAGTCATAAGGTAGAGAAAAACATTTACGGTGCTGTTCTGTGTTTACCGATACTATTTACAAGATGAATAATCTGTCCATTCCTACGTCTTACATGACACAAAACACTGTAAATGTTTGACATACCGACAATGTGAGGCCACCAAAAATGAAAAGATAATGTCTGGTCTGTGTTCGTGTGCATAAGGTTGACAGATTTTTGACTTTGTAATGGATTCATGACATACCTATCTTTCTTAATTTTTTTGATGCTTTTAGGCTACCTGGTTCATCTGAGGTTTTTCAAATTGCTGCAAACCTCCCCAAATTTTCCAACATACTTCCCTGAAAAAAAGCTGTGTATAAATGGACCCACGTTGTTCAAGCATCCCCTGTAAGTGTGTTTTTAACCAATTTCTTCCCACTCTTTTCCCTGCGGTGTTTTCACTCAGATGTGATTGCCCTGTGTATCCAGGTTTGAATCCTGTTGTCTTCATTTCACTTAAGATCATGCATGTTGCGTATGCTTTATGGTAGGCGGATTCACTTCAGTGTGTATCTTCCTGTCCAATGGGGCTTTTCCAAACATAGCATTATTTCCAGAGGGTGACTCCATCGGGGAGATGATGCGGGTCAAGATTAAGACATGCATAATTTTTCATCAACATCCCCAAATTGCTGTCCTCCAAGGAAGGGGTGACCGAGTGGGGTCATCACTGCCCAGGTCCCCATTTCCACACAGCCTTGCCCAGCACCCGTGTTAGTCCTCCTGATGACCCATGTTTCCAGCAGCGATCAGATAATAATCAGACCTTCCTCACCTACCTCCCGTGACCATTGTCCAACCTGAAATCAAAATTACGTCAGTCAGAAGTTCCCTGGATTCCGTCTGGTGTTCTATAGGGTTGAGAGAGGATATGGTTTTTGCTTAGAATCACAGGAGTTCTCAGAGCTCTGCTTATCCCAGCCCCCTCCATTTTATAGGAGAGGAAGTAGGGGCTCAGAGATGACCACGGGTGTGCCTGGCGTCGCGGCTGACTCGTGGCAGGGCAAGGACAAGGTAGCTCGGGTCCTTCGGCTCCCTGCCTCAAGCTCCTTTCACACCCAGCTTCCGCCGCTCACATCGCCTGACCCAGGAATTCAGGCAGAACTGTAGGTCTCTCCTGCAGGCCCTGGGGATCCAGAAAATCCCCACATTTAAGAAAAGCTGGCTCCAAATCCTTCCTCCCTGTGCTGACCTGGCTATCCAACAACCCCCTGCCCCCATTTCTACTCCCCGAGGCCAGTAAACTACCCCGTGTGGCTCTGCCCACCTCACTCCTGCATCTCGAGGCTGGTTGGCCCTTTGGCTCCAGCCTCCTCCTCTCTCCAAGCCCCTCTCTTAGGCCATGGACCCCACCCCGATTGTTTCCACCCCGCTGTCACTGTGGCCAAGAAAACAGGAAGTGTGTGAGTCACCCGTTGTCCCCTGGGCTTTGGCTGTCTGAGCCCAAGTTCTGGGGTCAGGCAAGGACAAGAAGGCAGTGTTGACACTGAGGGATACCAAATAGTCCGTGGGCTGGGAGGCTCCCCGGCTCCTCTTGGGATAAGGGCGAGATTCGGAGCGGAGTTGGAGAGTTGGCTCTCCCCACAGCTGTGGACCCTTGGGCTTGTCCGGTGGTTCCCAAGCTTGGTAATTGATTAAAATCACCCGGAGGGCTTTAAAAAAGACTGACCCCTGGACTCCAGCCCCGGAGACTCAGGTTTAAATTTTAAAAGCTCCTCAAGTGATTCCAAAGTACAGCCAGGCCTGGGGACCACGCTCCCGGAGCCTCAGTTTCTCTCCTGTCAGGCGGGGCTCACGAAGCCGAATTTCCACAGCTGCTGAGAAACAGGGTATCCTGGGTGCATTCAGGCACGCTGAAAGGTGAATACTAGTGTGAGAAGTCTTTCTGTGCCCACTGTGGGAGGGCTGGGCGGCGGCGGGGCACCCTGAGCGTTTCCTTGGTCCGGAGAACCCAGGTCAAGATGGCAGTGGCAGGACCTCAGTGAGTGAATAAAGAGCACAGGCAAGCCTGTCTCCTGTCCCCTGCGGTCATGCCGCAAAGTGCCCAGTCCCTGAGCAGAGGAAATGGGGGGGGCAAACAGCCAGGTGTCACTCCAGGCCCGGCACCCCGGGAGCTATGGGTCCAGTCGGGGAGAAGAGCAGGCATGCGATCGCTCCAAACACAAGGCGGAGGGATAAAGGTGTTCCAAGAGAAGAAGATGAAAGCTGGCCATGAGATGTGTTCTGGCTGGAGGGAGTAAGGAAGACTTCCTGTAGGAGATGGCATACATGGCGGGGCACTCTGCAGGGTCTGGGAACTCCAGACTGAGGGAGATGCAGGAAAAAGGCAGAAAGTGAGAGGGAAAGTGCATTTAAGGCTTCCCATGGCCACCTGGGGGCAAGAGTGATCATGGAGGGGACAGGACAGGCAGGAGGCCAGTCACCTGGGCAGAGGTCAGCCTTCTCCTCCAGCCCTTTCCCCTTGGGAACACATATATAAACCCGATGTGGGGCTTGATCCTGGGTCTCCGGGATCATGACCTGAGCTGAAGGCAGTCGCTTAACCAACTGGGCCACGTAGGTGCTCTAGAAATTAAAATGTGAATTTAAAGTTCTCTTACATGTTCACATATGATGCAGAAACTCAGTAAGATTTCAATTTAAGATGCTCAGTTTAAATTATTCTGTTATATATGTTCAATTAATGTTATAAGGCTGTTGCTTATAAGGCTGTTTAAATTATTCGGTTATATATGTTCAATTAACAGTGATAAGGCTAAAAGACCACATTACCTTATCCATTACAAGCATTAGAGAGTAACAAATACACACGGATTACCTCGACACAGAAATATCAATGTCATGGTCAGGAAGCCCACATCCTTGGAACCAAGTGTTAACACACACTTCCCAGGCCCAGTGTAATCACGAGGGTCTTTAAAAAGGACAGGGAGGGGTGCCTGGGTGGCTCAGTTGGTTGAGCGACTGCCTTCGGCTCAGGTCATGATCCCGGAGACCCGGGATCGAGCCCCACATCGGGCTCCATGCTCGGCGGGAAGCCTGCTTCTCCCTCTCTCACTCCCCCTGCTTGTGTTCCCTCTCTGGCTGTGTTTCTCTCTGTCAAATACATAAATAAAATCTTTAAAAAAAAATGGACAGGGAGCAGGAGAATCAGAGAGAGAGGTTGGAGTGATGTGATTGCTGGCTGAAATGGGAGTCAGGAGTCAACAAATGGGAGCATCTTCTAGAAGCTGAAAAAAGACGAGGGAACCGATTCTCCCCTAGAGCTTCCAGTGAGAATGCAGTCCAGCCAACACTTGGTTTCCACCCAGGGAAATTCACTTGGGACGTCTGACCTCCGGAGCTGTACGATAAGAAATCTGTGTTGTTTTAACCCACTAAGTTTGTGGTAATTTGTTAGAGCAGCAATAAGAAACTAATACAGTATATAAATACAAATTTTTACTTAACCCTAGGATTTCTGAATTCAGTATGATCCAGAGGCATGTAAGTATCTGTTCTATTGAATTTTAAGGACTTTTGAATGATGGCAACAACTGCATCGTAAAGATAACGGGAAGGTCCAGTGCGTCCACACACTTGTGCTTGCCCAGCGCTCTCCGCTGCAGACGGGAAGCTCCGCTCCTCACTGCCCCTCATTCCGTGCGGCTACGACATAAGCACTCCCTGGACGGTCCTAGGTTCTTGGAATGTGTTTTCTGCAGCTACTGGGGCTTCTTAATGATATCCAGACACCTGAGGACTGTTGCACACGTCACTCGTATCAGCGGCTCTGAGACAGGTCCCCAGGACACGTGGGGTGTGGGACGTGCGGGGACAGCCAGCCACGTGGAACATCTTCCCATCATGGGGGGGAGGGGTGGTCAGGGCGACCTGCGACACATCCTGAGAAGGGACAGCACACGGACTGAAA
The DNA here is from genome assembly GCA_004023965.1 of Spilogale gracilis. Lineage (NCBI taxonomy): Eukaryota > Metazoa > Chordata > Mammalia > Carnivora > Mephitidae > Spilogale > Spilogale gracilis. The sequence continues at coordinate 3,841 of PITA01029290.1, read as the reverse complement.
CTGCATGGCTGGGGAGCATGAACAAAAGGCTGCCATGCCTGCGGGACCCTTTGTGGGCTCCTGAGGAGACCCAGGGTGAGGCTGGTGGGGATCCCTGTGGGGCCTAGCCCCTCCGTCATCGTGGATTCACACAGACTGGGTTTCAATCCCGGGCCTGTCTGTGCCTCAGTTTATTCATCTGAATGGTGTTATTCATGCTAGAACCTTCCTCTTCACTGAGAGGCAAGAGGCCCACTGGAAGGCCCGGGAGGACAGCCTACATCTAGGGAGGTAAGTCTAGCTCCAGCCGGTGTGGCCACTGGGGACCTAAGCCCACTCACCTTCAAGGACATCCTTTGCCTGCTCCCCCCTCCTTAAGGCCTGGAGCCAGGCCTTCAGTTGCCCTGATGACAAAGCCCGCAGCCGGCCCAGTGAGGGGTGTGTGGGCCTCCAGACCAAACCGCATGGGCCAGAGCCCGAGGGTATGGCAGCTCTGGGCATCTGATCCCCGGGGGGCCCTGGAGCCTCACTGGAGTTCACAGCTGCTGGGCCCAGCCCCCGAACTCGAGTCTGGGTTCGTGGGGACGGCTCTTGCCACACCCCATTTCACAGACAGACTTAATCCTCAGGCCTGGTGGGGGCCCTAGCGGCCTTCTCCAGGTCTGCCTTCCACAGGGTTTCTTTGGGGATTGTGCAGAATGCCCAGTCACATTTTAATTCCAGATGAACAACTTTGGCTTTTTTAGTGTAAGTATGTTCCCAGATTTGCATGGGACATACTTACACTGAAAAATATTACTTGTGTATCTGGAATCTAAATGAACCAGGCATCCTATATTCTATGTGATGAGCCTACTGCCCAGGCCTGAGGCATCTTTCCTAGTTGGTGAGACATGCTCATGCCCCGGGAGGACACGCTGATGCCTCTGCCTGTGCCTGGGAGGTCTCCCACCCGGGCCCAGCGCACCACGGCAAGGGGGTGGCTGCCCTGAAGGAAGGTGCCCCCTTAAAGCGGGCCAGGCGGAAAGAGGCCCCCTTCTAGGCTCTGACTCCCTGTAGGCTCCCATGGAAGGGGGAGAGGGCCCTCCCCTGCCGCCTGCCCGCCCCTCCGCCCAGCTCTCCGGGATGGTAGAAGAGCGCAGAATTAGCGATGGCGAATCTGGAAGGAGTTCTGGAAACGGACATGGCAAGACAAAGATCCCTCCAGATGGCTCTGTCTGACATTGGATCATCTAATCCGGGCCTCCTTTGAGCCTGTTTGAAGGGGAGAGGGGAGGAGGCCGGCCTGCAGAGGGCGCCCTCCCCCCACGGTGCGGGGCGTGGAGGGAGTGGTGCTTGATGAGTCTGGGTGACAGGTCAGGCCTAGGAGGAGGGCACTCGCGGAGGTCAGAGTCTCATAATGTGTCAGACCCACCGCCTCCTAATATAAAATATTGTGGATGCCCCTTTTACCATCCTGAAATGAAATTCACACATATCACCACCAACCCAGAGACATAAATAAAACACAAATGTACAGCTTTAATTGCAATGAAAGGAGAAATAAAAAGAAAGCAATTGAGAATAAAATGAAATGAAGTGTCCGTAAATGTAGGTGCGGCTGCACCAGGAAGGCCTTGCAGTGTGTAATTACCTCTAGCTTTTCGCTCTAAGCGGAAGTACTGACTGGGGCGGGCCATTTGCAGGCGCGGATAGGGTAGTGGTTCAGGTGGGTCAAATACCTGCCAAGATTTTCTGAAAAAGGTATATTTTCTTTAAAGAAAAAAAGCTTATTTTTAAGTATCTCTACCCCCAACTTGGAACTCTGGACCCCAAGATCAAATGTCATGTGCCCTTCCGACTGAGCCAGCCAGGCACCCCTGAAAAAGGAATATTTCTTGATAAAATTCCAAACTAAACAAGGTACAGATCTTTCCTGGTTTACTTAGTGGTTGTCCTCAAAAATCTGGTGTATGCTTTTAGAGCCATACAACATTATACTCTGTGTTTATATGTAAAACTGAGTTAAGTACTGGACGTGGAGATTTATAAAGAGGATCTTCACCAGCATGAGTTCTGGGATGGTTCTTTGTTGCAGGAAGATCTCCTGCCCACCAGCAGGGCCCCCCGCCCCCATCACTGTGCCAACACTTCTATAGACTGTGTCCTGGTGCCGTAAGTGCTCTGTGAGGGTCAGCATAAGGAGGTCACATGGGAGAACCGGGAACCCCCAGCCTCCAGCTTGGCCCCCTCACTGCAGCCTGGGCTCACTGTACCCCCTGCCTGCAGACACTCTGAACTCTGTTAGCTCCTGGGGTCTGAGCCGAACATGGCGGCCTGCAGGTTGTTTGGGGCGCAGGGGGAAGGCAAAGGATGCAGGAGGGTCTCTCCTTTATGTTCCCTCCTTCCCAGGGTAACACGGCTCCCAGATTCCTCTCTCAGAAGGACTCGCTGCCCTCCCGTCAGGGACAGCCCCGGTGGCTGAGCTGCTTCCCTAAGGTTACCCCCTCCTCCAGGCAGCCCACTTCCACAGACTTCTAAAGGCAAGGAATCTAAAGACCTGACCATCTCAGCCCCCACTTAGGACACCTCTGAAAGGCACAGGGGGTCCCAGGGCTCCCCAGGGGCCAGACCTGCACCACCGCTCCGCTTCTCCCCCCGCCCAGTCCTGCTCTGGCCGCTCCTTTCCAGGCATCCTGAATAAACTCCTGTGCCTTCAACTCCACCATGGAGTCTTCTTGGAGAGGCCGACCTGCAACACCTGGTAACCGGCAGTGCTGGGGGATCGTGGGACCGAGGCCCTGGGAAGGGCCGGACAGGGAAGGGCGGGACCATTCCTGTTGCCGGCATTTGGGAGGTCCCCGTTTCAGTCAGGGACTTCCAGAGAAAAGGACTCGATAAGTATAGACAGATAGAAAGAGATTGAATACGAGGGCCTGACTCGTGTGCTCACGGAGGCTGAGGAGTCCCACCATCTGCCGTCTGCAAGCGAGGCCCAGGGAAGCCGGGGCTGGAGTTCCAAGTCCAAAGTCAACGGCTCGAGATTCAGGGAGCCCACAGTGTCAGTCCCAGTCTGAGTCTGAAGGCCCAAGAACCAGACGTGCTAATGTCTGAGGACAGAGAAGACGGACATCCCAGCTCGAGGAGACAGCAAATTCACCTCCTCTTTTTGTTCCATTCGGACCCTCACGTCGGAGGGCGGCCGCCCAGCAGGTGCAGACGATCTTCACGCCGTCTCCACCCGCCGCCCTTTGCCGGAAACACCCTCACAGTCACACTGAAAGAAGGCTTTACCAGCTCTCTGGACATCCCTTAGCTCAGTCAAGTTGACACATCAAATGAGCCGTCTCAGCCCTCCCAGAGGAGGTGGGCTGTGGGCCATCTCGAAGAATCTGAGACTGGGAGGGCAAGAAGGGCGTTTCAGCTGATCGCTGTTACATCATCGCCAGGGACGAACACTTGCCCTGGCGGGAGGTACTTGACGCACTTCAGGTGAGCAGGGAGGCTGGCGTGGGGCCGTGCTGGGGCGGGGGGCTCTGATGGGACAGAAGGCTGGATTGAGTGGGAACGTCGGCTCTGTATGGGAGACAGTGGGGAGCGTTACAGCCGGGAGAGTTGTTGCTGCATAGAATTTTCACTAAGGTCTCCGTGGTACAGATGCATGTTGCGTTAGAAAAGTTTGAGGCCGTTGCTGACATCTGAGTGAGATCCCACGAGTCCTGGCCAGAGCTGTGGCCACGGGGATGGACGCAGGAGATGACGGGGTGAGGGGTGGGGGCAAGGGGAGGACGGTCTGTCGGGGGCAGGGGGGAAGCGAGCCTTCCCTTGTACAGGGTCGGCCGGTGCCTGTCGTGGTTGGCTTGAGGGGAGGGCCAGGACAATG
>PITA01029289.1:0-18117 GCA_004023965.1 Spilogale gracilis | reverse complement strand
ATAACACCTAATAAGGGATTCCAGATACATGAAGCCAAATCTGACAAAACTAGTCAGAGTAAATAAGTCACTTGTAGTTAAAGACTTTAACATTTCTTTTTCACTGGTAGAATAGTCAGAAATTCAGCAAATATTTAGAAGAACTGAATAATGCCATCAACTAACTGAATCAAATTGACATTTATAAAAGATTTGTCCAAAAACATCCTGACTGTAGAAAACATTAAGGTCAAAAAGCTCAAAATCTTCAATCGATGTAAGGGGGAAAAAGGGACAGAGACAAAATTCATAGATTAAAAGATACTTGTATCAGAGAGAAGGGAAGATGGAAGAAGAGTAGGGGATCCTTATTTCATCTGGTCCCTTGAAGTCAAATCATTCTGAACACCTGTGAATTCAATCTGAGATCTAAGAAAAGAATTGCTGCGATTCTACAAATAGCAAAATGACCACTTTTTGCAAGGTAGGAAATGTGGAGAAGTGAATCTGAGGGGATATATTGGAAGATGAACCCTAGGAGGAAGGAGCCTCCATAAACCAGTTACTGGAAAGTGATCTAACAGTGGAAAGCAAAATCAGCACTTTTAGAAGTCTGCTCTGCTGAAGGATGTCCCTACCTGACAGGTGCTCGGGTGGGGAAGCAGGACAGAATCCTAGGTGGAACAGTGTGGTCTCAGGATCCCTGGGGTCACAGAAAGAATGGCGGTACCTGAGGCATCGGACTACCTAAGCATTGGAATGCAGAAGCTGGCTACATCTGTGAGCCTGGGAGTGGGATATCAGTGAGGTGTTGCCATAAACCATGAACCACAGCACAATTAGGAAGACCTCTCTATGAGCAGGAACCCAGCAAGTAGCAGAACTGGATGAGACCAACCCCTTTTTCTCAGGAGGAGAGGCGTGGGTGCTCCCACAATCGGGATTGCTCCAAGAGCAGGGGCCCAGCCAGCAGCAGAATCATGGTGAAATCCCTGGGAGGATTGGCATGGGTGCACACCATAGGAGTCTGCAGACTTTAGCACACACAAAAGTGGTTGACTACTTTTCCCTGAAGGTGCATTGAAGAGTTGGGGTCACAGTCTTTCAGCTAATGGGCTGGAGATGGGGCACCACCCTTTTTGTTCTTTTTATCCTCTAAAGCAGCACAGAAAGCCTTCAGGGAACAAAAGCCACATAGAGCAACCTGAAACAGCTTACACTGATCCCAGCCCCCCTGGCGAGAAGCAGTGCAATTCCACGCAGGCAAAGATGCCTGAGAATCAGCGCAAGAGGCCCCTCCCCCAGAAGACCAGCAGGAACATCAGGCTAATACCAAGTTTATGGAACATACAGAACTGAAAAACTCCTGAGCTAGGGAAAAACAGTACATAGAATTCATGGTTTCTTTTTTCCTCATGACTCCTTACTCTTTCAGTTTAAAATTTTCTTTCTTTCTTTTTTTCCTTTTCAACTGGTTTCTTGTTTTATCAACTTTTTCCCATCTTTTAATTTTCATTTTTACATTTACATTTTACAGAAATATCTTTCATTTTTGGCTTCCTTTCACATATTCAATTTTATTTTTGTATACATGTAAGTTCTTCTTTCCTTACAATTTTGGAACCTAGCGTCTTCTAGGTACACCCTAGAAGATGTAGGGGATCAAGATGTAGGTGATATACCCAGGATCACTCTGTTTTGTCACCCGAGAGATTCTGTTCTCTCCTCCCCCTTTTTTTTTAGTTTCAGATCTCTTCAGGTTTCTCTAGAGTATGCTGGTGTCATGTAGGTATTTTTCTATTTTATTCTCTCATTCATCTATTCTTTTCTGGAAAAAATGACTAGAAGGAGAAAATCACAAGCAAAAAAAGAACCAGATGTACCACTCTGCCAAAGATTTAATCCATATGGATATAAGTAACATATTGGGCCTAGAATTCAGAATAACAATTTTAAAGATATTAGCTGGGCTTGAAAAAATAATTTAAAAAAACACTAAAGAGGGGCGCCTGGGTGGCTCAGTTGGTTGAGCAACTGCCTTCGGCTCAGGTCATGATCCCAGAGACCCGGGATCGAGTCCCACTTCGGGCTCCCTGCTCGGCGGGAAGCCTGCTTCTCCCTCTCTCACTCCCCTTGCTTGTGTTCCCTATCTGCCTGTGTTTCTCTCTGTCAAATAAATAAAATCTTTAAAAAAACAAAACAAAACAAAACAAACACTAAAGAATCCTTTAGTGCAGAAAAATAGAACAACAACCCTAAATTCTAATCAGGCCAAAATTAAAAATGCTTTAAGAGAGATGCAGTCTAAAATGAACACTCTAATGGCTAGGTTAAATGAGGCAGAAGAGAGTCAGTGACATAGATGACAAAATGATGGAAAGTAAGGAAGCTGAAGAAAAGAGAGAAAACAATTACTGGATCATGAGGAGAGGATTCCAGAAACGATCGATACCACAAAGTGAAACAATATTATAATTATTGGGAAGAGGAAGGAGAGAGAGGGGGACAGAAGGTATATGTAAGCAAATTATAGCTAAGAACTTACCTCATTTCAGGAAGGAAACCTGCATTCAAGTCCAGGAGCCACAGAAAACCCTCCTCAAAAATCAATAAAAATAGATCAACACCCTGACATATAATAGTGAAACTTGCCAATTTCAGGTATAAAGAGAAAATGCTGAAAGCAGCTAGAGACATGAACTCCTTAACCTATCGAGATAAGAACGTGACACTGACAGCAGACCTATCCATAAATACCTGGCAGGCCAGAAAGGATTGGCATGATATATTTAGGGTACTAAATGAGAAAAACATGCAGCCCAGGTATCTTTCAGTAGTTACTCTGAATGCAAATGGGGTAAATGCTCCCAAAAAAGACACAGGGTATCAAGTTGGATAAAAAAGTAAGACCCACCCATAGGTTGTCCACCCGAGACTCAATTTAGACCCAAAAACACCTCCAGTTTGAAAGTAAGGAGGTAGAGAACAATTTATCACGCTGATGGACCTCAAAAAAAATCAGGGTAACAATCCTCCTATCAGGCAAATTAGACTTTAAACCTACAACTGTCATAAGTGATGACGAGGAACACTCTATCATACTTAAAGGATCTATCCAACAAGAAGATCTAACAATTATAAATATTTATGCTCCTAACTTGGGAGTAGCAATAATATAAACCAATTAATAACAAAATTAAAGAAACGTATTGATAATAATACAAAAAAAGTAGCACCCGCCTCACAGTAATGGACAGATCATCAAGGAAACAAGGGCTTTGAATGACGTATTATACCAGATGGACTTCACAGATATATGCACAGATTTAAGCACAAGAAGATTTGCTATTATAATAATATAGACTTATATAAAATAATCCATAAGTTCAAAGTAGTTTCAAACAAAACTCCAGTACAATAGTTCATGCAATTTAATAAGTTGTGTCTAAGGTGTATATAAAAGGGTAAATTGTCATAAAGTATGCAAGTATAAAAACACTCTTGAAAAAGAATGAAGTGAGATATTTGCCCTAGAAGATGAGCCTTTTCATACCGTCATGTGGTATAAGTGCAGAAATAAACAAATGACCAAATTGTACAGACAAGAGTCTAAAATTAGATCCATGCATAAATTAAAACCTACTTCATTTCAGTGCTATTGCGGTGGATCATGGGAAAAGGAGGAAATTTTTAATTTTTATTTATTTATTTTTAAGATTTTATTTATTTGACAGAGAGAGGCACAGGAAAAGAGAGAACACAAGCAGGGGGAGTGGGAGAGGGAGAAGTGGCTTCCTGATGAGCAGGGAGTCCAATGCAGGGCTTGACCCCAGGACCCCAGGATCATGACCTGAGCTGAAGGCAGACACTTAATGACTGAGCCACCCAGGCGCCCCGGGAGGAAATTTTTTAATGTTACCCGGCAGTAGACTACCCATATGGAAAGCAGGAATAAATAGAAATCTCTGCACTACATTGTACATGGACACAAATTTCAGGTGGATTACATTCTATGAATAGCAGGGCTTAAAGCATATAAAAAGAAAGCAAGACTCTTTTACATAAACTGGGGTGAGTAAAGAATTTCTTTTTTTTTTTTAAAGATTTTATTTATTTATTTGACAGAGAGAAACACAGCGAGAGAGGGAACACAAGTGAGAGAGGGGAGTAAGAGAGGGAGAAGCAGGCCTCCCGCCGAGCAGGGAGCCCGATGCAGGGCTCGATGCAGGGCTCGATCCCGGGTCTCCCGGGCTGAAGGCAGTCGCTTAACCAACTGAGCCACCCAGGCGCCCCAGGAATTTCTTAATTAACATCTAACAAGACCAAATTATAAAGGAATAGTCAAATTCAGCTGTATAATTTATAACATTCAGTTCTTTAAAGATGGTATTAAGGGGTACCTGGGTGGCTCAGTTGTTAAGTTTCTGCCTTCAGCTCATTCTGTGATCCCAGGGTCCTGGGATGGAGACAGACATTTGGCTCTTGCTGGGTTTCCACTCCCACTACCCTGCCTGTGTTTCCTCTCTCACTGTGTCTCTCCCTGTCAAGTAAATAAAATCTTAAAAAAATAAAAAATAAAGATGGTATTAAAAGACTCAAGAACGAGACAAAAAAACTAGATTTATTCCTTGTTAACCAGAAAAAGTTCTACTATTCATGATGTAGTATTTATTTTTTATATTTATTTATTTATTATTTCATTCATTATATTATCTATAATATATTTATTTTAAAATATATAATTATATATTTATTCATTATATTAAATTATAATTTAATGTTATATATTTAAGACAATAAGAGGTATAAATTTACAGATAAATAAAAGCCCCAAACAACAACAAAATGCTTATTTTATGTGTAACTAAGAAAAAGTGAGAATGATACCATTTTAAACTCACATAAGTCAAACAAACAAAAAATACATCTTCGTGTATCAGTTGTTGAAAGAATATGTAGCAAAGGGGACACTCATCCATGACTGATGTGAGTGGTAGAACTTTGGAAGATGTTTCAGTGACAACCAGTAAAGTTGAAGGTAAATATTCCATCAGATCCAGGAATTCTTTAATCCATTTCAATTTAATATTTTGTATGGGTCCAGTTTTATTTTTATACATGTGAATGTCCAATTATCCCAGCATCACTTATTGAAGAGGCTGTCTTTTCCACATTGATTACTCTTGGCTTCCTTGCCAAATATTATATATATTTGTCTATATATTCTTGGGTTTATTTCTAGGCTTTCTATTTTTTCCCACTAGTCTCTGTTTTTATGACATTTTCATTTTGTTTTGATGACTATAGTTTAATGCTTCTGTTGAATACAATGTTCTGTGTATGTCCCTTAGGTACATTTGGTCTATAATATTGTTCTAGTCAGCTTGAGAGCTACTGGACGGCATGGCTTCCTGGAGTTGTTTCCAGCCCTTCTGGTCCGATGAGACCAGAAGACACTCTCCAAAGTGCTCAAGCCAAAAGGTAGGCAGGCAGAGCTGATAATCACCAGAGCAAAGCCAGTACTCAGCATGGAGTATACCCATGCTATTTGGATATGCAAATAAGAACAGTTATTAATTTATTATTTTTTAAAAGTTAGTGTAAGAATCCTACTTTGAGGTACATTCTTATAAAGTAGTCCTATAAACAAAGATTAGAATTCTAGCTTGATCACATATTAGACATGTGGAATAGCTGCTTAATCTCTCTGTTGCCATTTCTCTGTCTGTAAGGTGGGGCTAATGTACTGAGACTTAAAATTTAAGTGAGCCAGCATATGTAAAGTACCTACAAATAATATGCTCCATAGTATATCCCATTCCCCTTCTCCTTCCTCTAATTATGAAGGATGTTCTTGACAAGTCTTCTTTTAACTCTACATTTGAAACACAATATTAACATTGTGGAAGATAAATGTAATATCATATGTATGATGTATGCAAATGAGGTGGTTATATTGACCCATTAGTACGTGAAATTATCACTAAAATTATTACAGGTAATACGTGTTAACTAAATGAGCCATAATATTTGCATTTTTAAGATACAAATATTAAGAGTTTCTACTGAAGTTTACAGGAAGTTTATTTTTTTCTAATTTTACAAATTTAAAATATTTCCTTCAACCAAAATTTGAATGATTGAAAACAGTCAAATAAGAACTCAAGAAGAACATTTGAAGAGAATGTTTTTATAGCAAAATAAAACTCAAAATCCTTTTTATTGAGATTTTGAACAAAACTTTCTCCCTCATACACCAAATAATTTTTTAAAATTTTATCCATTGTGATGTTTGATGCGTCAACTTGACTAGGGCTAGTTCTAATACAATTCTAGATGTTTTTGTGAAAATATTTTTGAGATGTCACTAACATTAACATCAGTAAGCTTTAAGTAAAGCCGATGACCCTCCATAATATGGAAGGGTCTTATTTATTCACTTGAAATCCTTAAAAGCAAAGATTGCAGTTTTCTAAATAAGAAGCAATCCTATAAATAATGCTGCAGTGAACATAGGGGTGTAGATATCTTTTAAAGAGGGTAATTTTATTTTTTTCTGATATATATTCAGAGGTGGAAAGTGGAATCTAAAAAAATTGTGTCTAAACTGAGTGTCTGTGTGTTCTGAGTGGTCATAAAAGAAATCACAGAAACAAAAAACAGATTGGTGTTGAAAAATGGAAGAAATGGATGAAAATGGTCAAAGGGTATAAGTTTTCAGTTATAAGATGAGTAAGTTTGGGTGATGTGATTTACAGCATGGTAACTAGAGTTAACAGTAATGTGTTGTATATTTCGAAGTTGCTAAGAGAGTAAATACTGAAAATTCTCACCACACACAGACAGATTTTAAGTATACAAGGTGATAGGCATGTTAACTCACCTTACTGTAGTAATCAAAATCAATCATATATTTTTTTTAAATTTTATTTATTTATTTGACAGACAGAAACACAGCCAGAGAGGGAACACAAGCAGGGGAAGTGAGAGAGGGAGAAGCAGGCTCTTGGCGGAGCAAGGAGCCCGATGTGGGGCTCAATCCTGGTCCTCGGAGTCATGACCTGAGCCGAAGGCTGTCGCTTAACCAACTGAGCCACCCAGGCACCCCAAAAGTCAATCATATCTTAATAAAACCGGACAGGAGAAAAAGAAGAGGGGAGGGTGAGGAGATGTCATTCTGCCTCAAAACTGCAATATGGAGACTTCAGCTGAGTATCTAGCCTGCAAATTTTGGAGTCAAGACTAAAACGTCAACTAACCTGAACCTCCAACCTGCTGGCCTGCTCCACAAATTTTTAACTTAACAGCCTCTATGTCACGTGAGTCAACAATATATATTATATATAATTTTAATAATTTAATAACTCATGTAAAAGTATATTTAATTATAAATATATTTTAATTATATAATTATATATATGAATGGTATGTGATATATATATATCTTCTATTGGTGTGTTTCTTCAGAAAATATTGTCTAATACATATACTGATTCACAATGAAAACAAAATCTTAAAAGTTAAAGCTGACCCTGACTGAAAAATTTTGAACAGATTCTAACTTTTTGTGATTAATATAATTTTTTGTAAATTATATGGTAATTCTCACAAATTGATCCTACAGGGTACTGATTTTTTATGTACCTTAATAAAATTTTTAAAGAAACACTACCAAAAAAAGTCAGCCATATAATTTACATTACATTTCTATTTTTGATGGTTTTATCATCCATAAGTAGACATCAAGTTCAGAATATTACATTTATAACTTTCTTAAATGTATTTATTGGATATAATTTCTTCACTGATAATGTATCATGGGTTTTCTGTGGCTAATAGTCTTCCATTAGCATTTAATTACACTAGTAAGATAGTGTTAAGACCTTTCAGATAAGTAATGTCCCTCAAGTGATTATAATTTTGCCTACTGTTTTTAATAAAATCTTTGCTAATCTATGAAAGCATAACATCAAATGCAACAAAAAAACCTACTTTTTTCAGTATACATTTAAATGATATTTCTATTTCAGGGTGATTGTTGGATAAAAATTCTAAATAGTTCTTCCCGAAACCCTGCAAAAATGAACTATTTGCAGTCATCATAAAAGTCTTCAACTTCTGGGGTCCCTCAGTAGTTAAGCGTCCACCTTTGGCTCAGTTCTGATCTCAGGGTCCTGGGATCCAGCCTGGTCAGGCTCCCTGCACTGCAAGGAGTCTGCTTCTCCCTCTCCTCCCCTCCTCGGGGCTTCCCTCCCCTCTCTTCCACCCCTCTCCCCCTTTTCTCTCCCTTCCCCTCTTCCTCTCCTGAAGATGTTCTCTCTCTCTCAAATAAATAAAATCTTAAATAAATTTCCAACTATTCACAGATTGACAGAAAAATACATAATGGATTTATTTCCCCTAAATCTGTTGACTATTATCAGAGGAAATTCTATAATAACCTTTTATATTTGTAAGTGCTAAGATAATAATTTATAAGGTGTTAAAAATTATAAACCACTTCTGAATAATGAAACTTCCAGAGATACCAATTTTTATATGTAACCTCAACAATTTTTATGCCATTCTAAAGTTAAAGCAGGTTACATCTCTTTAAAAATACCAGTAGAGGGGTGCCTAGGTGGCTCAGTGGTTAAGCATCTGCCTTCAGCTCAGATCATGATCCCAGAGTCCCGGGATCAAGCCCCACACAGGCTCCCTTCTCAGCGGGAAACGTGCTTCTCCCTCTCTCACTCCCCCTGCTTGTGTTCCCTCTCTAGCTGTGTTTCTTTCTGTCAAATAAATAAATTAAAAATCTTTAAAAAATAAAAATTAAAAATACCAGTAGATAGAATCTGATTTAAATTAAGTTTATATCTTACTCATGTCACTGGTCTAATTGGCAGTTAATAGGGACATAATAATTCTCTTATTGCTAGTATTAAATTAGAAGTTTTGATTGTGTAATACAAGTAAAAATAGCTACCACCATGTCAGTGATGAAATTCCAGTATCACATTATGAGTGTTTTTGAGTTTCTAAGCTTAGTTAATGATCACATGTCTCTGATATCTCTTCTTTTTCTTCCACTGCTAGTGTCTCTTTTTAATCAGCCTTTTAAAAATAATTAATTAACTATTAACAACTTTATTGAGATATCTTTGACAAAGCTCTCACATCTTGGCTGAATGATTCAAATATATTCTTTCCAAATTACATACCTTCAGATTTTCCCTCTCTAATCCATCTTTTACCCTCTAGCAAAGTCCTTTGTTTTTCTCTGATCTCAGAACATAGCATCTGTTTCCTGATGGACTTTTCTCAACTTCTGTGGTCTACAGGATGAATTCCTAACTCAGCATGGTATACCAGGCTCTTCACGATCATTTCTCTGCCTTCTTTCATAAACATTTTGCTTTTGCATCTGAGACATCTTCTTATCCTTGACTATGGATATATCATTTCTCGAATATGGCAAACTTTTTCATGACTTTGTGCCTTTGCATGTGATATTCCCTCTCTCTCCCCCCACCAAATCATTTATCTTCTATGCTGACAAATACTATTCATATTTAAAAGTCAAGCTTTCCTTGACATACATCCTCTGAATAATTTATCTTCTGTGTGCCCAGAACATCTCGATCAGTGTGAAAGCACTTTCTAAAGTATACTGTAATTAGTATGTATACAGCTCTTTCTTCCATGGGATAGTATTCTGCTTATGAGCAGGAATCTTATTCTTTGCATCCCATCCACCAACACTGACCACAGCAGTACCAGTACATAGTAGGAGCTCAACACCTACTATATACAAATCAGTAATATTTTCAGAGATTATCTTCTCTGAATTAAGTTAACAGTTGCCTTAAGCAGAGAATTTTTTAACAGAAAATATGTCTACTCTAGATGTTAGCATATGCTTTAAAATTCCAAACCTAACCACAATATAAGACCCAGTGTGTTCTTCTCGCCAGGCTAAACTTTCACTGCATTATGGATGAGCTGGCCTCCTCTCAGAGGACACCCTCAAAAGTGTTTGAAAGGCACATCTCCCTTTCTCAACTTATTATTTATAATGGTGGCCCAATATGTTATGTAATTTATCATTTTCTAATTAGTGCATGTAGACGTTCTTTTTTTGTTTGTTTCCTTCTAAACAAGCTTAGATGATCCCTGAGGAATGACTTATACTCTGTACTTTTTTGGAAATCCTGTCCCAATTCACATAACATCATGCCACACTTAAACCAGACATGGAGGTCTTCCCAAATAATTTTTGATAGCTTGGGTACTAAATGAATGTATATTTCCTCAAAAAGAAAAAAAAAGACACTTTGAGAAATGCAGAACAAAAGACTTTTGTCCTCAACCACTGTTATTATTCTTTGAACAGGTCTATAAAATTAAAGGAAAATAAAGGGCTTAATTTTCATAAATTCTAAATTCTGATTCTATGCATCCTGAACTTGCTCATTTTCTAGTTGATAAAGTCTGCTTGTAGGGAGTAGATACAATTTATAGAATGGAATTTTCTGTTGCATAACCTGATAAACTATGATTGCAATAGAAAAGTCTCACAGAGGCCTAAAATGAAATTGATAATAAATATAAAAGGTCTCAGGGGGATTGAGAATTCTTGGCTGCCTTTCCATGAACCTAATATAGTCTTCATTGATAGCACACACAGAACATTTCTTTTATAAAATCACCATTTCTTTCTCTTTTCTATTATAGCTAGATATACTCTTTAAGAAAAAAAAAACTCAGAAAACTATGTTCATGCTGATTTTGTCTTATATGTTTATCATAAGTGCTTATCTCAATAAGAGATTATCACATGTATTTGCTCCCAAATAAGAGTAAAAACAATATAAATAATGTGAAAACTTGCTTTTATTAGTGTAGATTTTAAAAAGTTAACTAACAATGTATTATTTGTTTCAGGGTTACAGGTCTGTGATTCATCAGTCTTCACAATTCACAGTACTTGCCATAGTGCATACCCTCCCCAGTGTCCAGTCATCCCATCCCTTTCACCTCTATCCCCTCCAGCAAACCTCAGTTTGTTTCCTGAGATTAAGAGTATCATTTTTTTTCCTCCAAAGATTTTATTTGACAGAGAAACACAGAGAGAAAGGGAACATAAACAAGGGGAGTGAGAGAGAGAGAAGCAGGTTTCCCCCTGAGAAGGGAGCCCAATGAGGGGCTTGATGCCCGAACTCCGGGATCATGACCAGAGCCGAAGCCAGATGCTTAATGACTGAGCCCCCCAGGCATCCCAAGAGTGTCTTGTGCTTTTTCTCCTTCTCTGGTTCCATCTTGTTTCATTTTTCTCTCCCTTCCCTTATGATCCTCTGGCTTGTTTCTCAAATTCCTCATGTGAATGAGATCATATGATAATTGTCTTTCTCTGATTGACTTATTTTGCTTAGTATAATGCCCTTCAGTTCCATCCATGTCGTTGCAAATGGCAAGATTTTTGATGGCTGCTTAATATTCCATTGTATGTGATATATATTTATATATATATATAATATATATATAATATACATATAAACATATACCACATGTTATATACCATAGTTTGGCTATTATGGACATTGCCACTATAAATAAACATTGGGATCATGCCCCTTTGGATCACTACACTTGTATCTTTGGGGTAAATATCCAGTAGTGCAATTGCTGAGTCATGGGGTAGCTCTATTTTCAACTTTTCGAGGAACTCTATACTGTTTTCTAGAGTGGCTATACAAGCTTGCATTCCCACCAACAATATAGGAGGGTTCCCCTTTACTGTAAATATTTTTTAATAAAGCTTTCTGGTTGCATAATGTACATTACTGTGGCTCCTTAATTTGATGTGCACAATGAACTGTATGTCTGAGAGAATTAAAGGAAAACCTAAATAATTATCTCAGTTCTTCCTCATATTTTGTTGTATAACCTTGAGCAGATCATTTGACATCTCTGTGTCTTTTCTATTTATGACTAGAGATAATGGTCCTCTACTACATTATTTACAGAGGTACTGTAAGAATATAATATTCAATTATAAGGAGATAATGTAACATTCTTATAAAATGTGAAATTAATGAATGCGAATGAATTCAAATTATTACCTAGAAATCTCAACATTATAACTTTATCTAATTTTTAGAATATAAAAGAAATAATTTTTGACGGATATTTCTTAAAGATGAGTGTTTCTAACTTAACTGATGTTGAGGGTTGGTTTACATTTTAAAAGGCCTGTGAGGAGGTCACAAATGATGCGTCAATTAGATATAATTTTGTCTCCTCCTACCCGATTTGTCCCGTGCCAACAAAGTCAAGTCTACACATTACTCCCTGAGGGAGAAATCCCTCATTCATCATCATCAGTGAGTATTTATGACGGCTACCTATGACAGTGGTGTCACAGCTGGCATCCTTAGGGTGGTTTTTTAATTTGTGACTCATTTGGCATAAGAAGATGTTTGTTTCTGATGATGTCTTTATTAAAAACAAAACAAAACAAAACAAAACACCAGGTTTGTGAACTTGGGCTGTTAAATTTACATTCTCATAATCATCAAATGTTTGTTTTCCCATAGGCAGTTGTCAAGTTTCCCTGAAGCAGAGGTGTTTCTGTTGACTACTGAGCCAATGGGAGACCACAAACTGTTGAAAGGAGTTAATTATATGCACAATTTTATGTACGTGTGTGTCTGGATACATTTCAAGGCAAAGAGCTCATAACTAACATCAGGTTTTCTAAGGGGCCTGTGATTTCTGTGATGACAGTACTTCTGTGAGAATACATCCTCATTCCACAGAAGGTATGTTGAGGGTCCCCAGTGTGTGTGATAGCAGAATGCATCCCATAAGAGATGCTCTGATTGTCAGGTTAACATGAGACGCTCTGTTTGCAGACTTTTCTCAGAAGAGACCCCATTTTTTTATTACTTCTGAATTATTCATTTATCATTTTCCTTATAACTTTAAATGTTTTCATATTTTTTAAAAGTCTGAATTGTGTTATGCTTAGAAAATCTGTAAAATAGCTGGGTGGCTCATGTCTAACACATGATTACTTGCATAGAAGTATTCTTGTTTATTAAAAAGTAATTTAGAATTGCCCTTCTTATTAGATTATCAACTCTACTCAGGAATTTAACATTCAACATGTTCTTCTAAAAATCTTAATGTTACGTTATATTTCATAATATACAATAAATATTTTACAGGCTTTTTTTTAGATTATAAAATTATCCTGAATACTTAGTAGTTTAAATAGTTAAAAGTATTTTACTTTTATTATTTTATGTTGTAGCCCTTAATCTAGTATTTTATGTTGTAGCCCTTAATCCAAAGACCTAGTAAATAAATCCATAATTCCTAATAGTTGGTCAATGCTGCACAGATAGTGTAATGGGGAAATACTCCCTTTCAAATTATTTATCCAAATTAAGTCACTCAACTTCTGCCTTTCCACTGGAATAAAATAAATTATTGGTAAATTGCCTTGTGACTGTAGGACCAAAAATGCTTTTTAAATATCACATTAATGGTCAATTGTAAATAACAGTCTGTGCCTGTTTCATTATGGTTACTGTCTAAGTAGTCATTAGTAATAGCTGTTATTTGAGTGAAAATGTGAGTATAGCCAACTTGCTCTTTGAATGTTTAAGAACATTTTAATGAATACTAAGAAAGCAGTTATGAGAGGTTGAGTTGGGACAGTTGATCCAATCTGTGTTGTCTAATTTTAATATCTATGTCAATTTGCAATCACATGAATGGTGGTTAGCAGCATTCAGGCATACTCTTAATTAGAAAGTTCATGAAGACACGGGGTCAGGGCCAAGACCTATAAAAATATGCTACAAAGGTCCTGACATCATGACACATCTAACTCTTTTCTGGGTTTTGCAGATCATAATGAAGATTAGACAATAGCATTCCCTAAAGAAGTTAATATTATAAATGATAAAATGATAAAAATATTTTTTGGGCAAGTTAATGCTTAAGAAGATGATTATTTAGAATTCAGGTAAGCTATATGGGATACTCAGGTTAAAGAGTAGAGATCTGAAACCACTGCATACTTTCAGTACTTTTTCTGATCATTCTGATAAAGAACTCTTACAGATTTATTTTATTAATTAGAAAAGAACAATTTGGCAGTAACTTATATTTGATTTAATCTTGAAAGTTTTATAATAGTGAAGCTGGAATCTTTCACATTTTCATTATTTGAGATGAATGAATAGAGTGATATAGGTATTATTTAATCACTGATAGAAGACATAGAAGAGCATAATCATGGAACTAAACCAGCATTTTTAAGCCTGTGGTCCTGAGAAATACCTTGGTTGATTCTGGATCCTTTTCCAAATAACAAAGTAGGTGATATATTTGTATGAAGTCCAAAAGAATCGTGTGTGTGTGTGTGTGTGTGTGTGTGTGTGTGTGTGTTTACTTCAGGCCTCTATGAAAAATGTGGGGTTTTTTTGTAAGTAGAAGCCTTTGTTAATCCACTTTCCTCACCTTATATCTACTGATAAAGTACTTAATACTTGTCAAGGAGTATTTATTACAATAGTACTGGGGGAGACAGGATAAAATTGTGAAAAATTTTCAATGGATTGGTGGTGTGTTTTTTTTTTTTTGAAGATTTTATTTATTTATTTGACAGAGAGAAACACAGCCAGAGAGGGAACACAAGCAGGGGGAGTGAGAGAGGGAGAAGCAGGCCTCCTGCCGAGCAGGGAGCCAGATGCTGGGCTCGATCCCAGATCTCCGGGATCATGACCTGAGCCAAAGGCAGTTGCTTAACCAACTGAGCCACCCAGACACCCCGGATTGGTGGTGTTTAATCTCTTATCCAGACTATTCTACTGACTCCTTAAAATTTCCTGCACTCTAAATGGTATTTGTCATCTCTCCACATGATTTGATTCAAACATGTAAGCTTGGCAAAAAGATAATACCTAAACAAAAAGAAGAAAGCCATTAAGAGATAATTGATTTAAGATAGGAAAGATTAATGTCATTTAAAGTATGTTAAATTTGTCTCATCCAAGATTGGGAAGATTTTGAACTCACCTCCTCACCAAACCTATACCCATTCATAGAATAATGGCTTCTGAAGAAGAACTGAGAACATCTATTTAAACATTATCATCAAAGTGGGTTTAGAGGAAACACATCTCAACATAATAAAGATCATGTCTGACAAACACACACCTAACATCATAGTCAATGGTGAAAAGCTGAGAGATTTTTCTTTAAAATCAAGAACAAGACAAGAATGTAAACCCTCACCATTTCTATGCAACATACCACTGGAAGTCCTAGCTATAGCAATCAGACAACAAAATTAAGTAAAAACATCCATATTGCTAAGGAAGAAGTTAAATTATTTGAAGATGACATAATATTGTACATAGAAGATCCTAAAGACTCCACCAAAACACTATGAATTCAGTAAATTTATGATGCAAAATTAATGTGCATAAGTTGTGTTTCTATACACCGGTGAAAAGTAGCAGAAGGAAAAGTTAGGGAAATAATTCCATTTACAATTGCACCAAAAAATAATAAAATACTTAGACATAAACCTAATCAAGGAAGTGAAAGTTTTATACTCCAAAAAATATAAAACACTGATGAAAGAAACTAAGGATCACATAAGCAAACAGAAAGATAGTCCATGCTGATGAATTGGAAGAATATTTTTTAAATATTCATACTATTCAAAGTAATCTATAGGTTCAATGTAATCTTATCAAAATACCAATAACATTTTTCACAGAACTAGAACAAATAATTCCAAAATTGGTATGGAATCACAACAGACCCTGAATAGACAAAATAATTTTGAAAAAGACTAAAGCTGGAGGTGTCACAGTTCTGGATTTCAAGATACACTACAAAGCTGTAGTAATCAAAACATTATGGTACTAGTACAAAAACAGGCACGCAGCTCAATAGAACAAATAAAGAGCCCAGAAATAAACCCATGCTTATATGACCAATTAATTTATGACAAACAGAGCAAGAATACATAATAGGGAAGACAGTCTCTTCAATGAACAGAAATGTTTATAGCAGCATTATCAACAATAGCCGAACTATGGGGAAACCCAAATGTCCATTGGCTGATACATAAGGAAGATGTGGTATCTATATACAAAGGAATATTACTTAGCCATCAAAAAGAAATGAAATCTTGCCATTTGCAATAACATGGTTGGAGCTAAAGGGTATTATGCTAAGTAAAATAAGACAGAGAAAGAAAAATACCATATGATCTCACTCATATGTGTAACTTAAGAAATAAAACAGATGAACATATAGCAAGGGAGGGAAAGAAAAAAAGGAGATAGGAAACCAAGCTATAAGAGACTCAACAATCGAGAATAAACTGCGGGTTGCTGGAGGGAGGTGGGTAAAGGGGAGGTTAGATGAGTGACGTGCTTTAAGGAGGACATTTGTCATCATGAGCACTGGGTACTGTATGTAAGTGATGAATCACTGAACTCTACCCCAGAAACCAATACTGTACTATATGATAACTACCTAAAATTAAAGTGTTAAAAAATAAAAATGAAAATGAAAAAAGTTAAAATTAAAATGAAAGGAAAACTGGACAACTACATGTAAAAGAATGAAATTGGACCACTTTCTTACACCATATACAGAAATAACTCAAAATTGTTTGAAGTTCTCAATGTGAGACCTGAAATCACAAAACTCCTACAAGAAAACATAAGCAGTAGTCTCTTTGACATCATCCATAGAAACTGCTTCCAGCAAGTGAAACAAAAGACAAATTAAATTATTGGGACTACACCAAAATACAGAGCTCTTTCCCAGCAAAAGAAACTATCAACAAAACAAAAAGACATGCTGAATTGGAGAAGATATTTGCAAATGACATATCTGGTAAGGGATTAATATCCAAAAAAATATAAAGAACTTACATATTTTAACACCAAAAAATAGTAATTCAATTAAAAAATGGGCTGATGACTTGAAAAGACATTTTTCCAAAGAAGACATATAAATGGCCACAGACCATGAAAAGGTGCTTAACATAACCGGTCATGAAGGAAATGCAAACCAAAACCACAATTAAGGATTACTTTACATCTGTAAGAATGGCTAGAATAAAAAAAGACAGAAGTAAAAAGTATTGGTAAGAATGTGGAGCAAAGTAAACCCTCGTGCACTGTTGATGGGAATACAATATGTGCAGCCCCTGTGCAAAACAGTATGAAAGTTTCTCAGAAAATTAAAAATAGGGGGTGCCTGGGTGACTTAGTTGGTTAACCATCTGATGCTTGATTTGGACTCAGGTCATGATCTCAGAGTCCAGGGATCGAGCCCTGCATCAGGCTCTACTCTCAGCAGGGAGTTGCTTGAGGTTCTCTCTCTCCTTCTCCCTCTGCCCCTCCCCACACTCATGCTCATGGTCTCTCTTGCTCTCTCTCTCTCCCTCTCTAAAATAAATAAATAAATCCTTCAAAAAAAGTTAAAATGATCCAGTAATTCCACTACTGGGAATTTACTCCGAGTAAATGAAAACTAATTTGAAAGACATATGCACCCCTATGTTTACTGAAGAATTATTTATGACAGCCAAGATATGGAAACAACCAAAGTGTTCATCCATAGATGATATAGTATATATTATATATTATATAATATATACTTATATATTTATATATTATTTATAACATATACTTATATTTTATATATATTCCATATATATGGAATGAAATATGGAATATTACTGAGTCATAAAAAGAATGAAATCTTGCCATTTGCAATAAGATAGATGGACCTAGAGGTATAATACTAAGTGAAATGAATTAGTCCAAGAAAGACAAATACCATATGATTTAATTCATACATGGATTTGAAGAAACCAAACAAATGAACAAAGAAAAAGAACCAAGTAAACAAACAAAAAAACAGCCTCTTAAATATAGAGAAAATATTGATGGATACTGGAGGGAAAGTGAGTAGGGGAAGGGGAGAAATAAAGGGGATTACTTATCTTGTTTTATATTATTGGATTATTATATTGTAACTGGAAACTAATATAAAACTACATATTAATTATACCTGAAAAAAAGAAAAAAATTTAAAAGCCCATAATTTTTTTTT
>PITA01029288.1:0-18099 GCA_004023965.1 Spilogale gracilis | reverse complement strand
TGAACATGGGGGGACCATGGGGGGGTAACATGGGGCGGACATGGGGGGAACACGGGGCGGAACACGGGGTGAACACGGGCGGAACACAGAGAACACGGGGTGAACACGGGGGGAACACGGGGTGAACACCGGGGGAACACGGGCGGAACACAGGGGGGAACATGGGGCGAACACGGGAGGAACACGGGACGAACACTGGGCCATCAAGCGGTGGTGTCCAGGCCTTCAACCCATTCCCACACTGGTGGTTTGTGTGTGACATCTTGCATAGAAACATGTTTGAAACCAGGTGTTGCTTTTGCAGACCACCGCCCCTATGCCGGCTGTGCCCCCGCCTGCCTGGATCCTCCAACCGGCCGACCCTCCCATCTGCCCTGGCCTGGACGCCCCTTGGGCCAGCCCGGGTCACTGACCTCCCGCTTCCATGTTTGTCCCAGAAGGTCCTTCCATCGGGTATCCCCCCCACCGGGGTCTTATCTGTGGAAGGCCCACCCATCTTTAAAATTCTGGGACGTTCCACCTCTCTCAGGAAGAATTCCCATCTCCCTTTGGTGGAGACTGCGTCTTGGTGGCCCACGGTCTGGCATTCTGCGTGACAGTTCCATGTCATGATCGCACTGGCCCCTGGTCAGTAAACCGCTATCAGGGGAAGGAGTGAAGGAATAAACTCATGATCCAGGGCAGGAACGGGGCCTTGATCAACCTTTCCAGGAATGTTTCAGTGCCTGATGCTCAAAGACCAGAACAATCCGTGAACTCTTACCCCCAGCATCATCTGGCGTGCTCTCTTGCAACTGTAAGCCCTCACTGGGTCCGTCGCACTGAATGAGCGACCGACTCTAGAATGCAGTTCATGGTGCACACCACTTAACAGAGACACAAAGCGATGAACACGCACACCCGCTTTTCTGGTGAGTGATATGGTTTCCCCGATGCAGGCTGCTTTGGGGTTGGGTTAGTAATGACACCTAATGCGTGTCTCCATCCCAGTTAGCAGATCCTAGCTCATTTCACCTTGGAACAACTTGTTAGACTTGACATAATTATTATCGACAGTTACCAGAAGGGGAAACTGAGAGAGAGAGAAGTTAGGGAGGGTGACTTTCTCTGTCCACACAGCTCGTGGGCAGCGAGGCTGGGATGCGGACCCACCACTGTGCACTCCTCCGCGCTGCGCTCTCTGCCCATTTGCTGGGTGACGAGCACCTGAGGACCCACTTGGTGGTCATCCAGACAGCATTCGCACATGGCCACCCGCTACAGATGCGTGTGTCCTGCTTGGGAAGATCACTACACACAGGAGCTGCACAAAAGTCTTAAGCACTTCTGCTCACTTGCTCAGAGTCTATTAAACTGAAGTTTCTCAGAAGACCAGAAATGTGGTCAAGCACCCGATTTCCGGGCTTCTGAGGGCCTTTACCAAACTGATAGCATTCATTTGAATCTCTTGCTGAAACAAACCACACCTACAGAAGATGCTTTTTGTCTCTTAAGTCCGTGGTGTACATTTCACCGGGTAATTTCCTCTTGTGTGATGCAATTAGGCAAAGTGAAGGTTACCCGGGAGCCAGCAAGAACAAGGATCTGTTTCTTTGCAGATGCTAAATGAGCAGCTTTCCCTTTCTGCACCTTGTGCATCAGGCTCCTCCTGGAGAACCCCCCACTGCAAGGCCAGAAGGGATGCTGAGGAATCTGGTTCAACTTCATCAGCCACCAGAGGAAGAAATGAGGATCAGAGAGACTAAATGATTCCCTTTGTGTGTCTGGGGTCAGAATGCGTGAGCACCCCGGCCTCCTGAGTTGTAGCCCTGGCTCTTTCTCGTGGATACCCTGGGCATGACTTGTTTAGATAAGGTTTGCCTCGGTGGCTGGGGCTGCATGGCTGGGTTGATGGGTCACTTCTTATTCTTAGTAAGATGGGGTTTTTTTTTTGTTAGAACACATTTCACAATTTTATATTTCACACTCTTGTGACCCTGCCACGTCCCTGTCACCAGCTAACTGCTGCCACAGAGCTTGCCCCATCGCTGGGGGATTTTGCAATGAAAGCAATGAGCTGCTTCCCAAGTCTCGACCATTTTTTGGTGTCTTCCCCTGCTCCTCACCTGCGTTTCCTGTGAGTTGCCTTTATTTTGACACCTTTACTCACATAGGCAGTTTAATAAGAAGGAACACAAACGCTGACTGAAATGTGTGACCTCTGCGTGGCCGAGTTTAAAGACACGGTTCAGTTTTTCTAATGCTGTACTTGCAACATCTTCCCCTCTTTTGCAAAACTATCTCCTTCTGGTCTTTTCCTGGGTCTTTTGGAAATGCTTTGAAATGTATTCAGGCCATCAGCTGCTTTTGTCTGGGGAAATCATGTAGTCGGTGTAGAGATCTAATTTCTTTCTTAGCTTGAGCAAGAGCCATTTAATATGAAACATTTCAGCTTCTCATACTTTAAAGCTTGTGCTTCTACGGAGAGTTTATTTGACCATTTTCTATTACCCAATTTCCCACAAAAACTAGTTTTTGAATAATAAGGCCAAGCGTGGTAATGGAATTCCTGTGGATGGAACCATGTGGCAGAGAACGGGGAAGACAGAGTGGAAATTCTAAACCCTCTCAATGTCTGAGTTGTGGCTGGGAGAGGCAGGGGGCAGAAAGGGAGGTAGTAGCTTGGTAGAGGAGGGAATCCAGTGGACTAGTGAGGATGTGATGCCTGGGGGAAAGGTCAAAGGAAAAACTAAGACTGCATCGAATAAGGGGTGCCTGGGTGGCTCAGTTGGTTAGGCGTCCGACTCTTGATCGGCTCAGGTCATGATCTCAGGGTTGTGGCAATGAGCTCCACGTTGGGCTCTGTGTTCAGCGTGGAGCCTGTTTAAGATTTTCTTCCTCTCTTTCTCCCCCTCTGCCCTCCTCCCTGCCACCTCCCTCATTTCCCACTCCTCCTTGCAAACTGAAAAAAAAAAAAAAAAGAATACATCGAATGAATCAGGAGAAGAAAACACAAAAGAAGAATAAAGGTCAACACAAGTAGAAGGTGGAACGAGAAGGCCCAGGGAAGGACAGGAGCAAGCCTGATGACCGGAAATGGCATAAAGTATACAAATAAAACAAAGAGCAAGTGTGAAAGAAAGAAATGCCCATTCCCGGAAGTTTCTGCCTAAACAGTCAATGACTCATCAGGTCAAAGCAAAATGCCAGCATACATTACATAGTGACGGGTGTGGGCGGGCTCCTGTGGGTGACAAGCTGCGACAACCTCCAGCTCACACTAGCTCCCTACCTAAAGCCTAACCTGAAAAACAAAACAAAGCTATAGCTTCTGAATTCCTAGAAATAGTTTCACCTCGTGCTCGTGAAGTTCACAGGATGGACAGCAGACCCTCCGCCAGCACAGTGCGGTAGGGAGACTGGAGTCCTGGACTTAGGAGCCCTGAGCCTGGCTCTAGGCCCTCAGCGATGGCCAAAGGGTTTTCAACTATAGACAGTTTCCTAAAAAGAATCCAGAAGCCACGATCTAGAATAGGTAAGGAGGAGGTGTCCAAGCTGGGCTGCAGGCTGGGAGCCTGCCTTCTGCCCTGTGATGGCTCTTCTCTGGCATCTCTGAAGAATTCTCCATCAAGGGGCATAGCCCGTCCAGCTCGTCAAGCTGCGGGGGTCTTTTCCTTTTTAACAATTGCTTGCCAACCCTGAAAAATCAGGATATCTTACCAAATATTTTTTTTTTTTTTGATGTCTATTCTGTTTGAAAAGCTGGAGCCTGGGGCCCCTGGAACTCCGTCGGTGCTGCAACAGCCCACGAGGGCTGAAGCATGGTGTGCGGCTCTCCCTCGGCCAAGTCCAACGCAGTTAACCTGAATTCTCACTACGTATCCAAGACTGTGGCTACTTCCTCTCTGCCTGTCGAAGCCCTGAGGAAAGACCTCTGGAGACAGATGGCCTCTCGGGAATCTTCTAGCTTGAAATGTTCTGCCGTTGTAAGGCACGCCCCAACTGGGGAAGGAGAGGCCATGCTTGTAGTCAGTCATTCTGCTCTCCTTTTATCTGCCTACCCAGAAAGTGTATTGGGCGTGTAGTGTAATCAGATGTAGCTGAATGGGATCGACTGGCTTCTGCTAGCAGTCGAGATCAGAGTCTCTCCCTCCTCCTCCCTGGTATCCTCCACCCCATGGACTGACGGGGGGGGGGGGCGAGAGTGAGGAAGTTGTGACTTCATTCTTCAACCAGAGCCCCCTTCCTCCTCCTCTCAGGGACCTGGTCACAGCCCTGCTCCACTGTCAGGCTGACGTCTTCCTGGAAGCCTCCCTGCCCTGAGTAATTTGTTTCCAATGTCTCGGGTTTTATGCTCCACTGACTGTGTTAATCTGCAAGCGCCTGCCTATTCTGTGAATGTTCTAGCATATGCTATCAGACACACCATCTCTTAGGTTATGGGACAGATCCTTCATTGTATTGCTCCGTGGTTTCCCAATCACCAGGAGGAGCTAAAGAGTTACTTTCTCAGCTGGTATCACAGACATCTCTTGCGCGGCACCTGATTTCCAAGTAGGATGGCAACAAAAATTGATGCACAGATCATGATACAGGTACAATCTAGAACCCACCCCCTCCCAAGTAATGAAAGGAGCATCAGGTTTTAAAATTCAGCACAAAGAACTAGTTTCCAAGTTCAGAGACACCCCTCCCCTCCCTGTCACACCACCACCACTGTCGTTGTCTGGGGTGACTCCAAGCATGTTACCTACTTTTCTTCAATAAAGAAAATGAGGTTTGCTATAAAGAAAGAGAACGGGGTTTTCTATAAAACCAGTCACTACTCTTTCTATAGCAGCTTTGGAATTCTATAAAATCATTCAAAAAGCAGAACAATGTGGAGAACATGTAGGTGTGGAGTAGGAGAGTTTTGTGGCTTTGGAGTTCTAGGAATTTGCTGCATTTGTAACCCTGAAAAGGAAACTGACCTAAGGATATCATTTTAATTTCATCTAAGGAAGGTTTTCAAACTATAATGGGCATTGTTAGGGTCTGGAAAAAAGAAACATAATAGTACAAAATGAGAGAAGTGGAAATTATAAACCAAAATCAAGACTTATTTTCATCAACAGAGTCAACTCCTTGGAATAAATGTCCAATAGAACGGGTAGATTCAAAAGCCATAGACAGATGTGCCTCTTGAACTGGTGAGCGCCAAGGACAGAGAATTTGGGGGAGTTACTAAAACCCATATTGCATGCCTAAATTGTCAGGGCCTTGTTAGTAAACCTACACTTTACCAGATGAATTGTGAACAAGTGTGTGTTGTGAACCACATCGCTGTCCTTCAAAGTATGAAGCTCTCCAAAAACCAGGTGATAAGAGATAAACATTTTTAAGCATCACTCTTTGGGTGCTTATTACTGTGTAGTATGAGAACGGGGAAGACAGAAAGAGACGCACGTAGCAGATTTTCTATTGATGACAGCAGGCAGCGGCGATGGTAGCTGGGGGTTCGGTCTACTCTTTGCTTCGGGGTTTGGTTCAAATTTTTCTTCTTAAAAAGAAAAGGTGCCATAGGGAAAAGAATGGAACGTCACACAAGGCATTCTGTCCAGCTCCCGCATGGTCCAAGCAGGGCAGGAGGTCTTTCCCCACCTGCCACATCCGCTATTTGGGCAGGTCTGTGCGTCACTATGAGGAATATGGCTCCCTTCGCAAAGGCAGACTCGCTCGCTCCTCTTTCATTCTGTAAACGCGCTGTGTGTGTGCCACGTGCCTTTACAGCCTTCAGCGCGCGATGCCTGAAGAACGCGCCGCGAGATGCCATTTCTCCCGTTTCTTTACGTCTCTTACGTAGCCCGGGAATTTAGGGGAGAAGACAAACCTCATCCAATTAGGGGCAGAAATGACACTAAGGAGCCGCCAGCTCCGAGATCACCGGAAGGGACCCCTGCGCGGCCGCGTCCAGCCGCAGCAGCGCGCGCCTGTGGGCGGACTAACCCGGCGCACCCGTGGCGCAAATGGACCTCGGCAAGCCTCGTTTCCCAGTCCTATTACGCAACAACTTTGCATCCGTCATCTTCGCCCTAATTGTGCAGGGGGCGGTGTTTGTGTGCTGCGCTTTCTCTCCCCGCTCCCGGCCGTCGCGCTCCCCGGAGAGACGCGCGGGGGCATTGTAATCGCTGCCTGCGCAGCACCGCGGGGCTCCAAGCGGCAGCCCGTCCTCCTCCCCACGGCTGCCCGCCCGGAGCGCTGGCAGCTCGCCGGCGCCCCCCCCCACACTTCCCCCCCTTTCTCCCATCCCAAGGAGGAGGGGTCCTCCCGCGAGGGTGCGGGGAGGGGCGGGCGGAGGTCCGTGCCACGCCCGGTCGCCGCAGCCCGCTGCCCTGGGCCGGGCAGCCGGTCGGCAACAGGTAGCCCCGCCACTGCGTGCTCGGGGAGACAAAAAGCGCCTGCGAGTGAGCAGGATCGCGGGGCTCCCGGAGGCACCAAGGCGACCGGAGGGCGAAGGAAGCGGAGGGAGAGCTGGACGACAACGGTGGAGTGTGCGGGGGTCTCGGCCCCCTCCCCAGATCGCCCCGGTGGCGGCGGCAGGGCCGGCGGTTGCGCAACCCTAGAACCGGGAGCCGGGCGCGGATCCTCGCGGCGCTCGGGCGGCGGCGTTGGCCGCGGCCGGCCGACCGCGCAGCGGGGGGGGGGGGGGGGGGGGGGGGGGGGGGGGGGGGGGGGGGGGGGCCCGGGGGGGGGGGGGGGGGGGGGGGGGCAGCGCAGAGGAAGGGGAGGGGGCGGGGCCTCCGAGAGCCCGCCCCCGCCGGCCGCGGCCATTGGCGACGGGCCGGGGGCGGGTGCGGGCGCGGCGATTGGGGCCGCGGCCGCCCGTCACCGCCAGGCTGGCGGGCGGCGACGTAGCGCGGCGCTCGGAACTGACCTACTAACACACATCTCCCGGCGCGGCCACGGCGCCCGCGGACCCGGCGCGCCGCCCGCCTCCCGCGCCGCGCCCTCGCCGCCGCCCGCCGCCGCCACCGCCCCGGAGGCCCGGCCCGAGTCCCGCGCGCCGCGGGGCCCCGCTCGCGGCCGCCCGCGCTCTCTCCCCGCCGCCCGGGCTCGCCGTCCCGAGAGCAGGAACACGGTAAGCGCTCCGCCCACCGCCGGCCCGGCCCGGCGCCCCGCTCCCCGCCCGCTCCCGGGGCGCGCGGCCGGGGGGCGCGGGCCGGGCTGTGCGCGGGGCTGGCCGGCGGCGGCGAGTGTGCGCGGGGCATTCATTACATAAACTTTTGCTGCCTTGTCAGGAGGGGACTCGCCACCTTAAGGTGGCTCCTTTGATTGCAGCGCCCTCGCTCCGGCACGTAGTCCGGGCTGGCTTGCGCTCCCCCCGCCGCGGTTGCATAATGTCTCCTGATTTCAGGAAAATTGATGTTTTGCTGGAGGAGAGCGCCGCGGAGGCTGAGCCATCTCGAGCGGGAAGAGCAGCGCTCCCTCCTTTCTCGTCCCTTCTGCGGGGCCGGCGGCGGGGAGGAGGGGGGCCGGGGGGGGGCGAGGGGGCTGAGTAAATGGGACTAGTCCTGATTTTCTTGTTGAGAAAGAGCATTGGTAGCGTGAACCGTGACGGCATTCCGAGAATGCGTGCGCGGCGTTTGTTTGTGTCAGGGGCTGTGTCTGCACAGACGTCTTCCACCCTGTTTGTCGTCAGCGTGTGTTACCAGCGCCCGGGAAGGTTGTGGGATTTGTCCTTGCGCAGATTGCATAATCTGTCCACCGTGAAATATTGGCTAGGGTTACGGGCAGATGTGGGAATGTGCGCGGACGTGTGCAATGATTTGGAAATGTTAGCGCAGTGTTGGATATTAGATCGTTATTTACATCTGTACTACGACCCCAGTAAAAAGATGTATTTCTCAACACTCCTACAAAACATGAACAATTCTTCGGGTTGTGCTCTGATCTTGAATACTCCCGGGGCTCGCCCCTTAGGTGTCCTGAGCTATTATTTTTAAATCTGGGACGAACCATTGTGGCATTTTACCTCCCTACCTTCTTGATTTTCACGCATTCCGTTCCATCAGCCCTTTTCCCCACCTTATTGTCATTGCTTTTTCAGACACGACAAGACAGATCACATAATAGTTTCCTGGAAATGTTGCATTATGTAACTGCCGAATTTGCTGGCAGTCAGCATAGGAAGCAGGAGCTAATTACGTGATTTTATAATCTTGCTACAAAGAAAGTAGGACAGTCTCAGCCTTTAAAATGTCACTGTAACAGTTTTCTTTTTCTTTTTTTTTTTTTAAAGGATATTTTAAACAGGAAAGTAGACAACCGGGAAAGCATTGAGTTAGCTCACGCTGCCGAGTGTGTGTCTTTTGCCCTAAATGAAATG
This sequence comes from Spilogale gracilis, assembly GCA_004023965.1. Lineage (NCBI taxonomy): Eukaryota > Metazoa > Chordata > Mammalia > Carnivora > Mephitidae > Spilogale > Spilogale gracilis. The sequence continues at coordinate 9,755 of PITA01029288.1, read as the reverse complement.
TGCGTTCATCTAAATTTAGCCCTATCGCATTTTAACAATTGTGGCCTCGCAGCGCTATTTCTGGTGTTTTCTCCAGGGCTGTGTGCAGATACAAGTTCAAGGCCATTTGCCGTAGTTTTTAACTCCACGCCTTCGGAGACCTTTGATAAGATTGTATTTTTAGGAAGGCATTTCGCAGAGCCGGGTGATTTGCTGGGTGCTGACTCCCATTTATCTTTATAAAGGACACTTTAGGAAAGTGCCGTGTTCCCTGAGAACAGCAGGGAATGGCCAAGTGTCATCTTCTGGTCTTGGCTTTTGTAAATAACAACAGGGAATGAGGTCACAAGTATTTATTTCACATCGTGGGTATTTTTTTTTTCTCCAGACCAGATATGATTTATGGGAAACACATATAGGTTAGTGGATTGCATTTTTGTGTAGATACCCTAGTTCTTATTCCTGTGAGTATATATGTATAATGTACCCAGATTTTAAATTTCTTCCGGCACTCTTAGGTATTGTAATTATGTGTGAATATATGTATATGATGGTGTGTGTCAGAATTCTTTTTCTGATGTAATATTTACGTAATTAAAGAGCAGGGTTTGGGGTTTTTTGGGGGGGCGCGCATTATAGACATTCGTCCCTGGAATATTACCCCAAATAATCGCAGTTGCTTTCCAACAAGATATTACTGCTCCAGCGCCCCCCCCCCCCCCCCCCCCCCCCCCCCCCCCCCCCGTGTCAGACCCCGACCTACTTTGGAGCTTGGGCAGGGAGCCCCGGGCCTGCTGGGGAACACGTAGCGCCACCTTCCGATCGCGACCTCCGGGGGCGCGCCCCCCTGCGGGCCCTTGTGGGACGGAGGCAGGGGGCTGGGAGGTGGGGGTGGCGCGTGGGGGCTTAGGGTCGGGACCCCGGAGCGCCCTGGGCGGCGCTTGGACAGGAGCCGCACGGCGGCCTGCGCTCCTCCTCGCCCCCTCCCCACATTCCTTTGTTCTGGCGAGGGGGTCCTGGCAGCGCCGAGGCCCCGCTGCGCCGCCCACCCGGCGGGGGCGGGTCCCGGTGAGGCGCGGCGCCCGCGCGCGGAGGGACCTGGGCCGGGGAGTGCGGGTGCGCTCGGGGTTCGCCCGGCCGAGGGAGGGGAGAAGAGCGCAGCCGGGGAGCGGTGGGAGGGGAGCTGGAGAGGAGCGAGAGGCGCCCCGGGCGGGCGAGACGCAAGGAGAGGGCAGCTCGAGCGGCCTGCCTCCTGCTTTTTGCCCGGTAAGCTTCTGAGCACCGCGGACACCTTTGTTCCCGGAGCCTTCATCGTATTTCGAAGCCAAGCGTTTCTTGATTCGTGAAGTGAGAAAGACTAAGAAAACCTCCAGATGTCACCGGACCACAGACAGCGAGGGTGGGGGCGCGCCGGCGCTGATGGTGAGGGAACCCAGCGCCCTGGCTGACTGCGGCTGTAGTCAAGTTGATGTATGTTTTTTGAACCTTACTTCGTGCGGTCAAAGGCTAGAGTAGAAAGAAGCTGAATCCCCCGAGTTCAAAATAAAACAAAAATCAAAACGCCCACGTAGACGCCGCGGTTCTACTGTAAGACTGCAGTACTTTCATCCTGGCATAAAGACTTCTGAGAGCGGGCTCCGCGGCTAGTCTGCAGCGAATTCGGGGCGACATCACAGGTGTTCTCTGGCAGTCTGCTTTGCTGAAAAGTTGGTTTCTGTGGGATCACATCCTGTATCCGTGCCCCTAAATCCGTTTCTCTCCTGAGCTCCAGGCCACTGTCAGTGGTTAGCGGACCAGCTTTGGCAGAGTGCTGAGTTCAGGCTCAGAAAAGCTGGGCCCTAAGCCCCTGGCCTGTGATTTTGGGAGCTGCTGTGATGTCCACTGGTGTCCCGGGGAAACTGAGGGAATATGACCATGGAGCTGGGGAGCTGTGAGGAGCTCGGTAAACCACTCCCATGTAATTCACCAGGAACCAGATTTTTTGTTTTGTTTTAAATAAAGGTATTCACCTTCATTTCTCTCTGTATCTCTGTCCAGTAATAGTAAGGACTGAAGTTGGAGTTAAGCAGATAGTTAAAGATCCTTCTTGGGATATATATTTGTTCTAATAACGAGTACTTTCTCTCGCTCTCTCTCTGAAAACCATGTGCCATTGCTTTTAATGGTAATTTAAGTTGGAAGTGAATTCTTGACAGTGTTGCAGAGCTTTCCCAAATACTGGGTCAATGTTTTGGGGAAGTGTTGACAGGAACACAGAGGTGAGTTGGTGGTGGCAGGAATGATGTGACAAGTGTCCCAGAGCCCCTGGCTTTTTCTAGTTCTGTTGACCTCTCTGTGACGGTTTTCCTTGGCCTAATGATCCACATCTCTACACTTGTGTGGCCCGAGACCAGCCAAGGCTGCTTAGACCCCACCGATGAGCCCTCTGGGAAGGAGTGTTCAGGTTGTGTGGCTCACAACCACGGCCGTGCCCCCATGAACCTGCTGAAGGTTGGCCCTTTTGATTAACACACAAGATCTCATCTGGTTGAGTCTTCTACCTATGGCGCAGGGCGCGAGAGGCTCAGAGGCCCTGGCATTCGTCATCCTCCTTGCCTTGATGAGGCCCATTCTTCAGAAACCAAGGGCTACTACTTCTGAGCCCCTTAGCCTGCTTGTGCTTGACACTGTGCTATGTTTTGTCACCATCCCCATTTTATAGGTGAGGGAGTGGAGGCACGGAGAGATGGGTTAGCATCCCAGACCACCAGTCTGAAAGTGGGAAGGGTGAGGGGGTGGGCTGTGCTAGTAACACCCCCCCCCAATCACTCTCCCTCCCCAGAGTGTGAATGCTAGCTCACTGTAGTCTTTGAAACAATTTCCTTTTCTGTGTTAAAGGCTTATCTTTGCGAAGTGCAATTATAACATCAGTGTGATGCAACAACCTGAAAATTAAAAACCCTTTGTTAGAGCGCTTTCCCGTGTTGAGCAACTGCCTGAGTCACCCACAGCGTGGATATTTCTAGTTGACCTTGCCCTGGTTCGCCGGCAGCTCCACGGAGTGAATGTGAGTGACTGCTGCACGGAATGGAAAAGGTGCAGTCATATTGCCTGGGCTTATTTTTACCCGGGCTAAAATCACACATACTTCATTATTTCCATTGTAATCCAGATAGCACTGATGCTGTGAGGAGTTGTTTATTTTTAATTTGTATTGAGGGAATGAGAGCACACTTGGGATTCGATTCAAAATATGACAGAAACAATGCAATTGAAGCTCCTCTAATATGCATTTCTGGGTTTTTGAGGTGTGCCAGTATTTCACAGCATTAACACATTGTCTGATATCCTGTTATTTTCCTAAACTGTATTTGAGTTGATTTTTGTCCAGATCAGACTCATTGAGAATGTTGAAAGATGTTGACCTTTGATCACAGACATTACATAAGAGTTTTTCAGTTTCAAAATGAATTTGTATTACCATTACCCCCAATTACCTCTCCAATTTCTTTGCAAATAACTTTCCTGTAGTTAAAAAAAAATATTTTTTCAAAAAAAATACCATTTCTCATATGGTTTTAATTAGAGAGCTTAAGTTTGTTTTTATGATAAGTGGGGATTTTCTAAGATGCCATTTGTAATAATCTATGCTTTGAGGATTCAATTTCGTTGCAGTCAGAATGATCTTTGTATCATAAGCCTTTAGTTATCAGAATATGGTGATATTGGTAATTTTATCAATTAACTCTCTGAGGATCTCAACGGGCAGTTCAGTAGCCTTCAAGTAAACATGAAAATATATATATATTTTTAAATCCGTCCTATATGTAAGGCACATAGTAAAGTTAATGACAGTTGTGATCATCTAGTCACTGGGCAAGAGAGTGAAATTAAACAGAAGAAATCAAAAAGTCAAGTTGGGGGAGAACTGGAGTGGTTCTTTGGTGTACTTAACCAGCATTCAAAAACGTTCCCTGCCCTCCTCCCGGGCCCAGCCCTGTCCCCATACCATTCCTGCCACCCTTCTTCGTGTTCATGTGCTCTGCTGGTGAGAATCCATGGCAGAATTTCCTATAACGAGTTATTTTGTGATTGTTGGTTTCCCTTAGGATTTCAGGTTAGTTGTCGGACTGATGCATTATCTTTGGAAGTAGCAAGGAAACTAGTGGTCCCCACTATGAAGTGACTGCGGCTTTTAAAAACTGCTTTACTGTTTGTCTCCTGCTCCCCTCGCCGCTCCCACCGCCCCCATTGCTCTCCCTCTTCAGGGAGCGTGTGTTTTGGTCCTTCTGTGTTTTGGTCCTTCGTTCTCCAGCTGAGCCACTGTTTGTATGTGCTGTAGCTTCTGTGCGCTCCCCCCACAAGGCCTTCCGAATATTTCCACTGTGCGCTGTGGGTTACAAACACCGGCCTCTTAGAAAAGAGCGTCAAGTTATGCTGTTTCACAACGTTCCTTACGTTACATCAGTACTATGACAAAATGCAATTGTTGTCATATTTGTTAAGATTGAATCTAATTTTTAAGTGGTCCTTTGTTGAGCAAGGAACTTGAAATATTTTCACATAGCATAAACTTGATCAGATTTGGACACATTTGTTTACAGAGGGGCCCAAATAGAAAAAGTAGGTTAATTTGTTGCTATGCTAGGACAGACTTTGGCAAAGCACCAGAATCCCTGTATGTGTGTTTGTATCTGGATCACGAACACATTTCTAACATTAGGGTTGAAGTCTGTGTTACTAAAGACAGAATCAGATCACTGAGCGGGAGACGCTTCACTGGCAGTTAGAGAGGTTTAACGTTTTATTTATTTAAAAAACCTCTGGGGCATCTGGCTGGCTCAGTCCGTAGAGTGTGCTACTCTTGATCTTGGGGTTGTGAGTTCCAGCCCCATGTTGGGCATAGGGATTACTTTAAAAAATAAAAGCCTTCAGTTTTTCAGCCTGATTAGAAAATCCCCTTGCGACTCCGATGTTCCTTGAGTTTTTCCATACCCCACGTCCCCCTTGACCGCACATGCGTCTTTCTTGTTCTCTCTCTGCTCTTAAGTACTGGATGTCATTCTTATCCATGAACGGAAGTAAAGCGTCGTGCTGAAACAGTCGCGTCATCGATTCTTAACCCTACCCAAGAAGTGTAGGTTGACATTTTGCTAGTTTTAATAGTTTAAAGAGCTTTGAATTGATTTTATTTTTCACCACAATGGCACATATCTCAAAAACAAGCAGCTGTCCACTTAGTGGAGCGATAGTTTACAACTTTACATAAAATGCTTTTTTTTCTTTAATGGTGCCTGTACTGTGCGAGTGAGGGGAACAATGGCCCATCCAGGGAGTGGAGGACAACAAGAAATGCGTCCAGGATACGGAGCACATCGAACAGTGTCTCATCTTGTGTAGACAGGATTTTTAAGTCAAAATATGTAGCACAAGCTGTTTGAAGGCTCCCCCTGGCTCTTCTGAGAGGGTGCTGGGGCTCGGGCCGGGCACAGGTCTGTCCCTCGAAGGACATGTAATGCTGTCACTCCTCGAGGAAGAATGTGGTGGAGGCTTCATGTTATGAACTTTCATTCGAAACCAAATTTTAATCTTAAAGATCACGTTTAGGTCTTCCAACTTCAATACACATGACGACTCAACTTGTACATCACCTAACTCCCGCCGTGGGAGCAGCGTAGGCACTATGAGAAAGTGTGAATTAGAGACCGCGCGCCCGCATTAGGGACAGGAGGTATGTTGGCTGGAATGCAGTGTCACCTGCACTGTGATTTTTATTTGTGTTCTTACGAAGCAGTCCTGTCATCTAACCGGGGTGATGAGGCTGATCGCGCCGACAACGCCAGCATCCCAGAAATGGCACTAAGGGACGGTTCCTCGAGAAGAGAACTCGAAGGGGAGCCCGCAGCCCAGCGCTGGTGGTGGCCCGAAAGTGTGACGCCATGGCGATGTGGGCGTTAAATTAATCGGAAGGGAGAACTCTGGAGTTTGGAATAAAGCCACTAGTTGAGTACGAACACCGATGTGTCAGAAGGCCTTAGCACTTCCTTTGAGTTCACTGGCAGGGGACATGACTATAGATCTAAGGCTCATCTCTGCCCTTCAGCGCTGTGTGATCTTGGGAAAGTCACTCAGGCTCTCTGTGTTTCAACCACCCACCTCCCCTCCACGTTGAAAATGTATACATTTTGGTTTTGTACCTAAAAATCATAGGTGACAACGCCCCTAACTATAGTTTTTCTTTTCCCCTATTTTAACATATAAGATTGCCAGGAGATTAAAATTTTAGCTGACGTTAGAGTGTAGAATGTTTTTGCAGTCCATTAAATACTCTTGGGAGGTAAAACAACAGCCATAGAGGCTGGAGGAAAGTTCTAGGTAGTACCTTTGTTGCCTTAAGGACGTTCTGGCCACACCTCCTGGTGCCATAATGCCGTAAGAGTAACCTATTAAGTGGGTGTATTTTCCTCAGAAGTGGGAGCGATCCAGGAGAGGAACCGGGCAGGCACCAGAACAAACCGTGCAGGCAAGCCTCGGAGAGAGTGCTGGTAGGGGAGTTGGACCGGGACCTGGGCTGCAGTCTGAACTCTGTGGCTTAACCAGCTGGGGGGCATCGGGGCAAGTCACGGAACCTCTTCGAGCCTTTTCTGTTTGAAAGACCATTATGGTGAGGGTGACGCACACGGCAGAAGCCAGGCTCACGGTTCCCACTGTGTAGCACGTGTTCAGTCACTGGCACCTGTTGGGTTTGCTTGTGGTGATGTCACCATACCAAGAAACAAGCAGAGGGGCTAGAAAGGATGCGCTGTGTGACGCGGTCCCCATGTTGACGGCGCCTGTCGTGTGCGCCTCCCTGAGCACTGGGTTCTTCGGTCCAGCTCCTGCAGGAGACTAGGAGTTCCTTGACTCGAGTTTGGTTTTCCCTCCCTCTTCATGTGCCCTGGGTCTGGCTCAGTGCCTGGTCCACAGTTGGCGCTCCGTATGTGTTGAATAAATCAGTTAATAAGAGAAGCTCTTCGTTAACAAGTAAAACGTCTTTTTTTTAGACTATATATAACAAAATACATAATAATATTTGGTTAAAAAAACTATCAGAAAGTGTTTCACTTATAAAAGTCTCTTAGATAAGGCAAATGAACGCCTGCCAATCAGATGTTGGGCACCTGCATGGCCAGTTCATTGCTGGGACACAAAGACAATAGTTTGCACCATGAAAAAAACTGCACACTAGCTGAAGGTACAAAGCAAACCTGGAGAAAGATATGGTGTATGAAATCAGCACCTTTCTCTGCATCATCTCACCTGCATGGTAAACTTTTCCCACCACTGCAAGATTACTTGATAAAAAAATATTACAGAAGATACTCTTAAGATAGTAGGTGGTGATTTGCGGGTGAGTCAGACAGTTAATATTTGCAGACTCCCAGATTCTAGTACGTGTAGTAAAATTCACATAGGAAGAAGATTAAAAAGAAGGTTTTGAATGTACCAAGAAGGTTCTAGAGATGACGGAGAGACACGTAGTGCTTAGACGGTGAGAAGAGAGGGCTCCAGGAGGTGCTAAGACAAGGGGGATATTTTTGTTAGAGTGGGACAGGGTGGTGAGGGCTGAGGCCCCCCTCGGCCAGCCTCCTGGCACATGAAGCCTTCGGATCAGGAGGCTGAAAAGTCACCATCCCCTGGTAGATTTGAAATGATGAAAATGGGTAAGAAATGATGAAATAAGGAAAAGTTAGAGTAACTAAGGCCGAATGGTGGGGCATTTCAGAAGCGTCAGTGTGAAAACTCACTGGGGAGGGCAACCCTAAAAGGAATGTGACTTTTGTTTTTTTTTAAAGGAGGGGCACATTTTAAAATGCGGGGGAGAGGGTGTGGCTCCTGTGGAAAATCTACCTAAAATAATAGTGTTCAAGGAACTATATTATGTTTAGAAAACAGTGGTACCCGAGGAGCTGGTAAGATGTTTGAAGGGCGCCCCCCAAAAAGATCAGCAGCGTTGTCTGGCTGCTGGAACTTTGACTCGGCCTCAACACCCACTTGATTTTAGCTGGGGAGCAGAAATCTCTACACTCAGCCAGGCGGCCATTGCTAATGTCGAGGAAAGATGGGTCTTTGTGTCAGAAGATGAAACCTGAGTGGGAACATAGAAGGCAGTGTTGTTGTCCTAAGCGATGACTAGAAGATTCCCTTTTTACACCGTTTCTGCCTGCTGTCCAGACTTCTTGCCTTCACATTGTGTTATCAAAACCAGAAAGTTGGTATTATTAATCATGGGTTTCTCTAAGTTGCAATGGACTCTTTCCACATTGGCTCAGCTTGATGGACAAAAATGTGGCATTAAACCTTACTCTTTATGATCCTGAAATTATTACATCATTTCTTCTGTTCCTTCTGGAAAAGGCGTAAGAAGCTGGCAGGCTTTTCCAGCTGATAAAATTAAACTTCACGTCATTAGTCATTACAAAACTATGCACAAGAAAGGGAGAGTGATGTAAAACTAAAACATTAAATCTTTTTAATATGGCAGGAGAGCGTGCGTATGCTGACTGCAGATAGCACTGAGCGAACGGTGTTCTTCTTTATGAGAGGATTACCTATTGGGAAATCAGGCAGAGAAACCCTGTCGAGAAACACAATGGGATCCAAAAACCCCCACAAAGAGATTGTTACTGGAATCTAATATGGGTTTATTACCTCATGTCAAGCCAAATACAGATTATAAATATCTCATCAGTGGAAAAGGAAGCTAGCTGATGGTTCTATTTTTGAGGGTTTTCTATTTTGTTTGAAACTAATTAGTAAAATGGAAAGAAATTCTTTCCATAATTACATTTTCTGGTTCTAAAATAATTTCAAGTTTCAAGAATGCACCGTACTTAAAAAAAAAAAAAAAAAAAGGTCCCTTTGAATAGGAACTGTTAATTTTAGTCCTAAACCATTGCATAAATGAAGTCGATTGGGGCAGATTTTTCAGGGCCCAAAAAAGTACCTTGCGTGCTTCAGTCTTAAGTGGATGTTTGATAAATCGGTTTGAAGGAACCAGAAAAAAGAAGGAGCATATCTAATGTCATAGTAGAGATGCATCAGAAGAGACGGCGCCATGAAGAGGAGCCCTGGACGTCTAGCTGTGCAGGGCCTCCTGGTGGAGCGCAGCCAGTGTGGTGGACAGGTGTGTGTCCACGCTAAGAGTCAGAGCAAAACAACTATGACTCAGCCGTTTGTGTGGTTTTTGTTCTTATTTTTGTGAAAATACAGATTTTACTTTAGAGTATATTTTATTCCATGTAATTGCAGAATTCGTGTATGGGTATGAGAGGTTCCCTAGGAAAGTTCTTTTGAACGGGGGTAAGCATGTTTGCTCTGTAGTGATGTAAATGTCATCTAAAATCATTCAGAAGCACCGTGATATGCAAGTACTGTTTAAAACATGACCAGCCAGAGGTGCTCTGTCATTTCCTTCCGGGCTATCTGTCGCCACGTGCCCTACCCCCCCCCCCCGACCGTTCACATACACACACACACACACACACACACACACACACACACACACACACACATTTCTGCTTCTGTACAGCCTTCCTCTGTTTCTCTCTGGCTAGAGGACTCGCTGGAGACCTGTCCTCTACAACTTACAGCCTAGGCATTTGGGCCCCATCTCCTTTTCCAGATGGCAGCATCTTTGAAGGGAAGCACTGTGTCTTGTTCAGACCTGTGTCCCGTACGTGCCTAGTGTAGGTCCTCATGCGTCACTGGCAAAAGATGGTTCCCAGAAGGATAACATGCTCTTCCTGTATTGCAGG
>PITA01029287.1:0-18108 GCA_004023965.1 Spilogale gracilis | reverse complement strand
GTGCGTGTGTGCACATGTGTGTGCGTGCGTGTGCGTGTGTGTGTGCATGCGTGCCTGTGCGCGTGTGCGTGTGTGTGTGTGCGCACGTGCATGCCTCTGTCCGTCTGGGTGGGGGTGGAACCGGTTTGGAAGAGTGGCCGTGGCAGGCAGACAGGCTTGGGCTCAGGATGCAGCAGGAAGTTTCTAGTAACTGAAGCTGGTGTTGCAGGAGAGGGCCGTGCTTATGAGGGGTGAACGGGGCGGGCCAGGTGCCCACTCCTCAGGATGTCTCATTATCGGGCAGGGACACCTGTAATGAAGTGGGAAGTTGGGATAGGTGGCCCCTGGGAGCCTGTTTGACTTAGATTTGATAATCCCGCGATGTTTTGGTAATAGTTCAGCTTTTGCCACCGTAGTTAGTGAAATAGAACTTCCAGTGAGTAAGTCAAGGCAGTTTTACCATCGTCTTGCAACGACACAAATGGTGGCTTGAGTGGACTGGTCTTCTGTGGTTTCGTAGCTGACTTGACTCTTCCTTACAGCAGAGCCTGGCCACGAGGTCGGGAGGGCGGGGGTCTGTCCCCCAGCGCGAGTGTGTCCTAGCGCGAGTGCCCCCCAGCATGAGTGTCCCCCAGTGCGAGCGGCCCCCAGCGCGAGCAGCCCCCAGCGCGAGTGTAGTACTTTTGTAGTGAGGTGTCAGTCGAACATGGGAAGATAATGTACAGAGAGAGGCCCTCATAAAAGTGAAAAAAGAGTTTTGAAGTATCATTAAAATAAAGTCTTAGAGAATTTCAGATGCTTTTTTCAGCCAGAACCTTAAAAGTGGCAAGCATGTCTAAATGTTTGACATGTAACCACCATGTTTTTCTCTTTTTAAAGCTTTTTTTTTCCTTTAGAAAAATAAGATAGTTCAGGTATCATGAGACATCAATAGGGAGACAACCGAGAACAGCTTGGACTCTCAGACAACTAGAAACAGAAGCCAATGAAAGCAGAAACTGAAGAACCAAGCAGTGTGGCAGACAGGAAGGAGGCCTGTAGCAATTTTCCACACAAAGCAGATACGATAAGAAACCCTAATTGGCTCGATACGGTGACGGAGGCCGGATGTCGTTCCCTACTTCAGAGCGTTCCGCAGACCAGAGTGAGGCCGTTGTGAGACCCGGCCGGGAACCGATGGAATGTTCCTTATTCCTCTCCGTGTCGTCCAGCGTGGGGGATCCTGTTTTCTGATGTTGTTTTCATAAAGCCAGCATCCCAGGGTCAGGCAGTTACTAGTCTTAAAGCTACAGTGCATCTAGAAGTGGCTAGAAGTGGTAAAAATATTTTAGGATCTGCTTTTAATCTAATAAAATGGCTTCCGAAAACCCGGAGGCCACCGTGCCTACTGTGCCTTTGGGCTGCTTTTTGAAGGCGACCCCTCGAAGGACAGGCTCTCGGGATGGGGGAGCTGGCCACTGGAGCCAGTCGGCCTGGCGCCCCCCCGCCTCCCGAGCTAATCGGCTTTGTGCGAGTTCTCCCACCTGGAAAATGGGGATGCCACAGTGCCCCCCTCACGAGGGCTTCGTGAGACTGAAGCCAGGAGGGACGCTTGGCCGGATGGCTGACGCAGATCGAGTCCCGCAGTTGGTCTGCTATTCATACAGAGTTTGGTCTCCTCTCTCCATTCAGTGCTCTTGCAGTTTTTTCTTTAAACTCTCCCAAAAAGAAATACAGAATGAATGTGCAGTAGGACGTTTTTATGATGGAATGGTGGACTCTCCAGACTTCGACCGTTTGGTTTGTTTCTTTGCTATAAAGCTTTTAGACCATTAACTCAGGAGGAGAACGGCTCCTTGTTACTCGAGGCCACAGTCTGGGCCCCTCCCGGGTCTACTTCTGCCGGGGAAGGGCTGTCTCAGAATCCTCAGGCTCTGGAAATCACCTCCAGCTGAAGCGAATGTTTACCATCCTGCCTCATAAAATTTCCTCCTGTGTGTAGATGCTTTCTCTTTCTCCCTCTTTTCTTTTTTCCTAAGCGACATGCCTGCGGGGTGGTTTGGCTCCCCGTGGAGCTGTTCCCTCCCTTGAGACAGGTGAGCGGCTAGCCCGGGGCTCCGAGGAGTTAGGGGGCCCGGGTAGGTCTCTGTCTCCACCCGCCTGGCCTCCCTGACCTCAGGTGAGCTCTGTCTCACTCACGTGGGAATTAGATAATGTTGCTCTGTGCCTTGGGGCCTTTTTGATCTTCCTTAATAAGTTCTGTGAAACTCTGCCTCTTAAAAGCAGGTGAATTCACGTAGGTGTGGGTTTATGCGCTCTGAGAAAACCAGACTCCTCTGGTGTGGGCAGCAGGGCAGGCTCACCGAGAAACCAGACACCCAGAGCAGGCTCCCCGGTCACAGCGGGGCTGCGAGCCCGCTCCCTAAACGCAGCCCGCGGACGCTTCTCTGCCTGTCCGCCCGCCGGCGTTGGGCTGAAAGTTCAAGAAAGCGCAGGCTTGCCTTTGGGGGCTCACAACTAAAGAATTCCAAGTTAGAAAGCAGCAGGATAAGCTAAGTCTAATTTCATGAGAATCAGATCTTTTTTTTTTTCTTTAAGATCTTATTTATTTATTTGACTAAGAGAGAGGGAGCACAAGCAGGGGGGGCAGCAGGCAGAGGGAGAAGCAGGCTCCCAGCTGAGCAAGGAGCCTGATGTGGGACTCGATCCCAGGACCCTGGGGTCATGACCAAGGCTGAAGGCAGACACTTAACTAAGCCTCCCAGACGTCCCAAGAATCACTTCTTTTCTCTATTTTTTTCTATTTCATATAAGCATCTCTTAAGAAATTGGGTTCAGAGTCTTCTAAAAGCTAAGCTCTAGAGAGTTTTGGCAAGTATGTTTTTGAACAGGGGAACAGGGAGCAAGGAAGTGTAGAAGAAAAAATAGAGGGCAAGACCAGGTTTCATTAAACTTCATAGCTATACAAAGGAAAGACGCGCTAGCCCGGTAAAAGGCGAAGTGGCTTCTTCCTCTTGACGTTCCCAGTGAAAGTGCTGCTCTGGAGTGGCCGCCACTCGGGCCTCCTTCCCTAGTGCAGAGCAGCCACCACGCTTGTTGGACATGAAGTAAATCCGACTTTTGCTACTTCTCTGAGCGAGGAGGAAACGTCACGAATGACAGTGACTGTGGTAAATGTCCCGGAACGTTGTAAATAGTAAGGCCCGGCGCAGACCTTGACTCTGCGTCACCTTGGGCTCGGGCAGGTGGGAGAGCCCCCCGCGGCAGCGCCAGGCCTCCCTGCGGGCGAGGCGCCGTCTGCGTCCACCGCTCCTGGTTTCGTCACCACAGACACGAGCCTCAGTGCATGTGTAGACAGCGTCTTGTATTAGTAAGAGTGAAAGTACAGTTGGCTTCCTCAACAAGACTGGAGAAGTATTTTTACCGTATTGTATTCGATTTTGAAGGGATGCTCTTTAAAATGACAACATTTATTAAAGGCGGTAAGGAAAAAAGTTCTTGAAAGCCCAGGGAGGACCAAAGCGGACGTCCCCGGGTCGGGGAAAGGTGAGCACTCATTCAGGAGCACTCGGAGGCGGCGCGCGGTCTCGATGTGCGCGGGAGCAGGTGCCACCAGCTCGTGTTCGGGGGGCTGGGGCGCCCACAGCCGCGTCCTCCCTGTTTCCCTCGCATGTAATCTCTCCCCGACATTCTCCGTTCTCGTGTCTCTGCCCCCCCGAGCAGTGAACCATATCTGTATCTGGATTAGTTTGAATAAACAAACAAATGGATAGACTGAAGTAAATATTTAATTTCCAAAAGGAGATAAATGTACAGGTTGTTTTCTGGGTTCCAGACATGCTAAGCTGTTCAGGCTAACTGGCCAGGGCTGGGACAGTTAGGGAGCCTTACCAGAATCGTCAAGGTGGCTTACGTTAAGTGAAACGGAGCTTATATTATTATTATTATTTTGAAACTCCTTATTTTAAAGGAAGTGTCCACCACTTTGTTGTAGGTGCTAACGTCAGACAGGTTGGTGTGTTGGAAATGTTTACCCTTCAAAACGGTTTCTCTTCTAAGACCAAACTGAATATGATTTTAGCACACTGAAAGAGAAAGAAAACTGAGCCGAATGAAATTGACACCGAGTGAATTTAGGCTTTCACATCAGTGTAGGTCCACCAAAACTAAGCCCCCAAAAAGCTGGGTTTGGGTGTTTTAAAAAGAATATCCAGTGAGAGTCATTTTTATGTTAAGCTGATCATACGCAGTTTTCATGGCACGAGTGAGAACCAAGAGTCTACGGTCGCATTTGTTCCTTTGTTATCTTTTTAGCCTGACTGGCCACCGAGTCTCTCTGGCTTTGAAAAAGTTGGAAATGGGCCCAAGGCAGAGCTGCAGGAGACTCAGGCCCTGTCCCCAGCGGGGCCCAGGACTCTGGAGACCCTCCTCCACGTCCCTGGGACTGGCCGGCCTCTGAGCTGACTCACGGCCAAGTGCAGGCCTGCACGGGCCCGGCCTCCGCTGCCTCCTGGTTGAGGGTGGGGACAAGCACACAAGGAGCTCCGCTGTCTCTGGGCAGAGCGGGTCGGGGCAGGCCTGGCCCAGTCTCAGAGGTGTTTCCTCGGTACACATCGCAGGTTCCAACAGAAAATAGCTTGGGCCTCACACAGCTGCAGCTGCTTCTGAGCTACGGGGTTTCTCACTCCCTTCCGCCTCCAGGAAAAGCCTCCTCTTGTGTTTCTCCATCAAAATTCTAGGGCCCTGTCTTAGGTTCCAAGACACTGGCTTCCCGAGGGCCCTGCAGCCCCAGAAGCCCTGCAGAGCAGCGCAGGGGACAGATGCCCTGGGGCACGGGTGACGGGAAGGTCTCATCCCCTGGTCGAAGCTCAGGGCACGGGTGACGGGAAGGTCTCATCCCCCGGTCGAAGCTCAGGGCACGGGAGACGGGGAGGTCTCATCCCCCGGTCGAAGCTGAGGGCACGGGTGAGGGGGAGGCCCCATCCCCCGGTCGAAGCTCAGGGCACGGGAGACGGGGAGGCCTCATCCCCCCGTCGAAGCTCAGGGCACGGGAGACGGGGAGGCCTCATCCCCCCGTCGAAGCTCAGGGCACGGGAGACGGGGAGGCCTCATCCCCCGGTCGAAGCTCAGGGCACGGGAGACGGGGAGGCCTCATCCCCAGGTCGAAGCTCAGGGCACGGGAGACGGGGAGGCCTCATCCCCCGGTCGAAGCTGAGGGGCTCACGTGGAGCCCACCCCTCTGAGAAACACAGCCCGTGCCGAGGAGCCTGCCGCCTGGTAGGCACCCAGGAACGTGGTAACTAGAACTCACGGAGTAAGAGTGAAATGGGAGAAGATTTTGGGTGAGCTTTGACGTCTCTGGGGCTTAGCACATGCACTCAAACCATAGACGTAAGTGATCTAGTAAGCATATCATTGAAGGAGACATTTTTGTTGAGCACAGGACCTGCTGTGATATTCAGCCCCCGGTGCAGGAAACAGCTCACTCGAGAGGCCCTAAGATACCCTGGCAGAGGCCCCAGGGTCCCATCGGGCCTGAGGGAAGCTGGAGCAGTGGCGTCGGTGAGCGTGCTCATTCCCGGAGCCCCCCCCCGACCAGGCGGACCCTCGCCTGCACCCCTCCCTCACCCGCGGGCGGGGACGAATGGGAGCTGCCCGCCGTGAGGCCCTCTGAACACATGGCTTAGTTGGGAGTCGTACAGTGGTCCTGCTGATACTGTGGATTCCTGTCTTCATGTGATTTCAGGGATGTTGAGCTATTGTGACAGATACAGGGAAGGCATGCAACGTGTCCTAAAGACTTTTGGACCCATCCCAGACTTTTCGGGGGCCACTGCTGAAGAAGTCAATCAGGTACGCGGAGAGTTCTTGTGGAGAGCTGTGCCGGTTGAGCCCGGGTGAGGTTTTATTTGTAGCCAGAGGCTTTGCCTTTGATTTTGGTGGTTCCTGAGCCCTAACTTCGCCTGGCCGCTGTCCCGCCTGGCCCAGGAGGCCTGAGAGCCGTGCGACCGCGAACGGGGGCGGCGGGAAGGGGGGCGGCGGGCCTCTGGGGATTCGGAAAGTCAGTTAATCGAGGGTTTCCTGAGCTTTTGTCTTCGAAAGCAGATTCACAGTTTGCATGAATAGGAACAGTTTCTCACCTGGTAGATGAGTTCCTCTTCATGTTCTGTTTTGTTTTCCTTTTCTCTTTGATTTCCTTTTCTTTTCGCCTTGTTTGCTCTTCCCAGGCCATGTGTGTAAAGGTTCCTGACGACCCCGCGCACTTAGCTTCCAGAAGGCAGTGGAGGGACGAGTGTCTCTTGAGACTTGCCAAGCTGAAGAGGCAGATGCCGTCCCAGTAGCGGCCAGCCTTCCCTGGGAGCCCCGGCGGCACAGCCACACGCACTCAATCCCAACTGCTCTGGAGCAGTGGCAGCCACGTGGGCTTCGTGAGGACTCAGAGCTCTACGTCCTCCCTTCGCAGGCCACCGCGGGGGGGGGCTGAGGCTTCTGCTCGCGCCCCGGCGTGGGCCTCACAGCTGCGTTCTGAGGGCTGTTGACTCCCTGCCCTCTGGGATCAAACACGCGAGCGTATTGTCTGAAGATTTTACCTTCTCTTTCTAGTGCGATTCTGTGTGGCTGCATTTTATAGCCATGATTGTGCTTTCCGGCTTATTTTAATCTGCAGCCGAGTAGTTTTGTGATTTTTTTCTAATCTGCTTCCAAGTACCATGTGGCCCTGCATTTATGAGGCACCGACCTTCCTTTTGTTAAGGCCTATTCTGCATAAAAATTTTTGATTGCATACAGATGTCCTTTTTTTCTTCTGGTCTTTCTGAGAAAGACAGTGTTTGATTCTGATGATTGACATATTTCAGAGTGATCATGATGCATGAACAAGCGTCCTTTGCCAGCCATTCAGTAAAAATCTCCCGGTTTGGGCAGTGTTTCCCAAAGTAGGTTCACAGCGAGGGCCCAGGGACTCTGTGGTCAGATACGTTTGGGAAACTCCTGCTGCCCCACTCATGGGCACTCATGTCTGTAGGAGATGAACGGCTCTGAAATTCTACAGTAAATATGTTTAACCCAAGACCCCATCATCTTCTTTGACGTGGAGTCTCGTCCTCGCACTGGTTCCCCAAGACTAGCAATAGCAACACAAGGACCGCCACCCGCCGTGAGGCCAGCGCGTCACAGGTGCGACCACAGGGCTCCCCGACAACCCCCAGCCCAGTGCCACCCCAGCCTTTGATTTCAGGGGTCCGGCTTCCCAGTTCCACTCAGTAGGGAGAAAGCTTTCCAATCCTGCGGTGCTGTGAGAACCAGTGTCCCCGGGGGGACCTCTGTGGAAGTGCGCACACACACTCATCCCTCACGCTCATCAGGTGACGACATCTTGAGCAGCTGCGATGCACCAGACATCAAGCACGTCGTCCCTGCCTTTGAGAAGCTTGAGACAACAAAGTGTTAGAACAAAATACGACAGTGCCCCGGAGGATCGCATACGGGGAGAGCCTCGCTCCCCGCCCCTGGGTGTGCCCTAGCAGGTCTCATGGGAGGCTGCCTTGAGTGGAGTAACGTGAGAGTCAGAAAGCCTTGCGGGGAAGGGTGCGGGTGCCCCGTGAAGGTGGGGTGGTGCCCTGCAGCCAGAAGAGAGCTCTGTGGAGGGTGGCCAGGGCCAGGTCAGGTGAGGAAGAGTGCCGGGCTCACACCAGCCTGTCGGCCTCACCTGAAGCCCTGGGGAACCGGAGGAGTGTGTGGGTTGTGCGTGGCCCCGTCCTACTGGGGTTTCAGAAAGTCCCTGCCGAGAACAGGAGACCAAGCTGGGGGCCGTTGTGGTCCAGGCAGTGAATTCAGGGGGGTCTCCGGGGCTGGAGCTGACAGGTGCCCTGACGACCCGAGAAGGGTGATTCCCGGTCGGCAGCTCCAGTACCGAGGCAGGTACCCGTGCCTTTTATGCAATGAGGAAGCCAGGACGAGGGGCAGGAGATCTGAATGCCTCATGTGTTAGACTTCACTGGCAGAGAATGTAGCAAGACACGAAGGAGGTTTTCCGCCTTGAAAAGGCTCCTCCTCTTCATCTGATGAGTTGTAGATGCCCTTAGACCCGGGTGACTCAGTGCATCGCCCCGGGGGCCAGCAGGTGCTGGTAGGCATGAGCTAAGCCAGTCAAGCGCTTGCTGTCCCCATAGCTCCTGGCCCCTGCTCCTTCCCCTTTGACAAAGGCACCCACTCTCTTGTCTTCAGATCTGCCACCCTCCCCTCAGGGCCTGCCTAACCCCTCTTATGGGGCCACGGAGGTGGCCATCGTCTCCGGACCCAGGTTGGGGTCCCTGAGAAGAAAATGACTTCACTGAGGCGTGTGGGGTATTGGTGGCTGTCCGGCGTGGCCTGTTGGTTTCACAGCATCAGTGAGCTGTGGGAATTCCAGAAAAAGTGGCCAGGGGAGACCATCCAGCTTGATGCTGCAGGCCAATAGGAGGGAACAAGGCAGGAGCATCCCGGGTCCCTTGTGCTGGTGTCAGCGTGGAAGACAGAGGTGGGGCTGTCTGGAGGCACAGCCACTGACGGGTCTGAGTCCTGAGAGACGCCAGCAGGGGTGACGGTCAGCTCAAGGGAGTGACCACGGCAGTGACGAGAGAGCCGTGTGCATTCATTCACATCTAAGGGCTGAAAAAAGTTACAATTTTTAATTTTGAGAGCAGCGGGGAGTGTGTGTGTGGTCTGCAAGGAAGGCGGGATGTAGGCCCGGGACCTGAGGGAGGACAGGTACGGGAGCACAGCCCCTCACACGTCTCTCAGACACACTGTAAGGCGGAAAAATGAGCAGCCTCTGCTTTTCAGGTCATTGTCCCTGGGGGCTGGCTTGGCAAGTGTGCTCATGGGCCAGTTTTCCCATGAGCTTCCTCTCGCTGCCCCAGCAGCCCATCTAAGACGCTGCACTCACTCCTCCGTCCCTCCCGTCTGTGAGTTTCTCAGTCGGGCCTTGCTTTTCGTGACCCTGACAGAGCCCCGGGCAGGTTTTCTGCAGGGTATCCCCCAGTCTGGGTTTGTCTGGTGCTGCTCTCAGACCGGGTCAGGCTTTGGAGAGAATGCCCCAGAGGTAAGGGACCCTTCTTGTCCCATCCTGTCTGGGACTGCATGGCAGCTACACGGCATCCCTGGGGGCGTTGCCTTCATGAGATGGCGGTGCCATGCCTCCGCACGGTGAGTTACCCTGCAGAAGATAATCGGGAGGACTAGCCCAAGCAGCGATTGCCTTGAGTAGTTTCTGAGTCATTTTCTTAGAACGGCAAAGCCGTGAGTCTCCATGCACGGTGCGGTGTTCACACATCCTTTCTCTTTGTCTCGGCTTCCATTTGCCTTCCTTCCCAAGGCCCAGTCTGCATCCACGCACACAAGGGTCCAAATGATTTCTTTGTTCCTCATGTTTCACTTCAGCAGCTTAGCCCTCCTGCAGGACTGGGGGTGGAGAGGGTGGGCAGCTGCCCAAGAAGAGAGATCGTATGCTGTTCCCATGGAAGTCAGACGCAGGTGTCAGACACTGGCCCGGCAGTGAGTGGAGTCCCAGTGATGTGTGTCTAGCTCTGGCTTGCTGTGGAGGTGCGGAAACTATGTGGTCAGTGCATGTGTAGTTGAGGAACGATGAGGTCGTTTTCCCCGGGGCGCCTGGTGGCTCATTCGTTAGGCATCTGCCTTCGGCTCAGGTCATGATCCCGGAGACCCGGGATCGAGCCCCACATCAGGCTTCCTGCTCGGCGGGAAGCCTGCTTCTCCCTCTCTCACTCCCCCTGCTTGTGTTCCCTCTCTGGCTGTGTTTCTCTCTGTCAAATAAATAAATAAAATCTTTTTTAAAAGATGATTTTTCTCATGCTAATAAGACTCACAAGAATGCCGGTTTCATTCATTTTCATTCATTTTCAATTGATTCCTCAGTCGAACACTTATGAGCATCTACTGTATGCCGGGTACTGTTTCAGGAGTTGGGGCGGCACTAATAAATCAAACAGGCAAATGCTGCCTGCTGGTCTGGAGCTTATACTGTAGTTCTAGTGGGAGAGAACAAACACAAATCCATCAGTGGACACTGCAGACCATGTCAGAAGGGGACCAGTCATGCAGCTGAAGGTAAAGCAGAGGAGAGTGGGGAGCACAGGCAGGGCGTGTCTGTGTGCACAGGCGTAAGGTACACGCTGTATCAGGGAAGTGATTAACGAAGAGTTAGTGAGAAGATGGCATTGAGCAGAGGCCTGCAGAAATGAGGGACAGACCGTGGAGTGATCCAGAAAAGCTCGATGACCCGGGAAGAAGGATCAGAAGCTGAACCTCTGCGCTGAAGGCACCGCCGGGGCCCACATGGCTCAGTGCCAGGAGGGAGGGAGCAGCAAGGCGCGGGGCGGGGATGGGGCCTTGAAGGCCAGTAAGAAGACGCTTTTTCTTTGCAGAAGGGGGAAGCCAGAGAGCTGTTTTTGAAATGTTATTTTAATTGTGGTAAGAATAAAAGTACTGTATCTTAGCATGAGCGCTACCTTAAATTTTTTAAGTGCCCGGTACAGCTTCATGAAGTGTAGGCACAGTGCTGGATAGCAGATCTCTGGAACTTTCTCATGCGGCCTGGCTGAAACTTCACACTCACTGAAAGCAGCTCCCCGTTGCGCCCTCCTGCAGCCCCTGGCAGCGGCCCTTTTCTCTGCTTCTGTGTTTGCTATTGTAGGTGCCTCACGTAAGCGGGATTGTGACATTTTTGTTTCTGTGACTGGCTCATTTCTCTGAGCATAGTGTTCTCAAGTTTCATCCACGTCGTAGCACAGTGGTAGGATTTCCTTCTCTTTAAGGCTGAGTAATATTCTGACGTATGTAAATACCACGTTTTCTTTCTAGTCACCTCCTAATGGACATCTGAGTTGTTTCCACATCTTGGCTCTTCGGAATAATGCTGCAGTGAACACAGGAGTGCAAATATCTCTTTGAGATTCAGATTTCAGTTCTTTAGATAAATACCCAGAAGTGGGGGTTATAAGATCATATGATAGTTCTATTTTTAATTTTTTGGGAAATCTTTATACTGTTTTTCACAGTGGCTGCACCATTTTACATTCCCACCAATAGAGCACAAAAGTTCTAATTTCTCCACGTTTTTGTCAATACTTGTCTTCTTTTTTTCTTGATGAAAGCCATTCTAGCAGGAATGAGGTGATATCTCATTGTGGTTTCGATCTGTATTTCCCTGATAATCAGTGATGTTGAGCATCTTTTCATGTACCTGTTGGCTTATCTTTGGAGACACGTCTATTCAGTTCATTTACCCATTTTGAAGTCAGATTATTTGTTTTGTACCATTGAGTCGTATGAGTTTCTTACATTTTTGAAAATGAATTCCTTAACAGATTTTGGTTTGCAAGTAATTTCTTCCATTCTATAGGTGACCTTTCCATGCTGTTGATTGTTTCCTTTGCTGTGCAGATGCTCTAGTTTAATGTAGTCCCACCTGTCCATAGTTGCCTGTGCTTTTAGTGTCATATCCATGAAATCATTGCCAAGACCTATGCTATGAAGTTTTTCCCACATGTTTTCTTGTAGAAGTCTTATAATTTCAGGTCTTTTCAGAATACTTAAGTTCTCAATCCATTTCAAATAGACTTTTGTGTTATAAGTTTCTAATTTCATTCGTTTGCATGTGTATGTCCAGTTTTTCCAATACCACTGGTTGAAGGTGCTTCCCTTTCCCCATTGTGTGGTCTTGGCACCCTTGTTTAAGATCAGTTGGTCATATACCTGTCATTTTATTTCTGGGCCCTTTATTTTGTTCCATTAGTCTTTATGTCTGTCTTTATTCCAGTACCATACTTTTTAAATACTGTAGCTTTGTGATATATTTTGGAATCAAGAATTATGGTTTCTCCAGCTCTGTTCTTTTTTCTCAAGATTGTTTTGGCTGTTCAAGGTAGGTTCTTTGTGGTTCCAAATAATTTTAGGATTTTTTTTTTTATTTTTCTGGAAAAAATCAATTGAGATTTTGATAGAGATTGCATTGAATCTATATATTACTTTGGGTAGAATGGACACTTAATAATAATAAGTCTTCCAGTCCATGAACACAGGCTACCTTTTCATTTATCTATGCCTTCTTAAATTTTTTTCATCACGATTTTGTGGTTTTCAGTGTACACGTCTGTCTTTCACTTCCTTGATTAAGTTTATTCCTAAGTATATTATTCTTCTTGATGCTATTATAAAGGATATTTTATCTTAATTTTTTCAGATAGTTCATTGTTAGTGTTTTGAAATACAACTAATTTTGTCATGTTGATTTTGTATCCTGCAACTATACTGAGCTGGCTTATTATTTCTAATAGTTTTTTAAATGGAATCTTTAGGGTTTTTTTTACATATAAGGTCCCATAATCTGTACAACTTATGGGAGTCAATAAAAGCAGTACTAAGAAGGAAGTTTATAGTAATAAATGCCAACATTAAAAAAAAGAAAATGATCTAAAACTATCTTTACCCAGTAAGGAACTAAAAAAAGAGAACAAACTAAGCCCAAAGTTAGCAGAGAAGGAAAATAATACATATTAGAGCAGGAATAAATGAAATAGAACCTATAAAAACAAAATTAAGAGTCAGTTTTCTGAGAAGATTAACAAAATTGATAAATCTTTAGCTAGACTAAGGAAAAAAGAGAGAAAACTCAAAATTCTAAGCCTAAAGTTAGCAGAAGGAAGGAAATAATGAAAGATTAAAGCAAGAATAAGTGAAATAGAGACTTAAAAACAATAGAAAAAGACCAACAAAACTAAGAGTTGGTTTCCTGAGAAGATCAACAAAATTGATAAACCTTTAGCTAGAATAAGAAAAAAGAGAAAACTCAAAATCAGAAATGAAAGAGGAGACAATCCAAGTCATGCTCATTCTACAATGGCTGTAGAGAAGTGTTTAAAAACACTTGCAAATAAAGATATTTCTAAGGAAAGACAACACAAAACAAAACCCACTGACGTCATAGAAATCCAAAGGATCAAAAGAAACTACTGTTTATTTTTTATTTTTAAAATTAATTAATTTTCAGTGTTCCAAGATTCATTGTTTATGCCCCACACCCAGTGCTCCATGCAATACGTGCCCTCACTACCCATGACCAGGCTTACCTATCCCCCCCCCAGACCCTCAGTTTGTCTCTGAGTCCAAACTCTCTTATGTTTCATTTCCCTCCCTGATTTACCCTACTTCCCATTTCCTTTCCTTCTCCTACTGTCCTCTATATTACTCCTTATGCACCACAGTAAGTGAAACCATGTGGTACTTGCCTTTCTCTACTTGGCTTATTTCACTCAGCATTATCTCTTCCAATACGGTCCATATAGCTACAAAGGTTGGGTATTCATCCTTTCTGATGGAGGCGTAATATTCCATTGTATATATGGACCATATCTTCTTTATCCATTCATCTGTTGATGGGCACCTTGGCTCTTTCCACAGTTTGGCAATTGTGGCCTTTGCTGCAATAAACATTGAGGTACATATGGCCCTTCTTTTCACTACATCTGTATCTTTGGGGTAAATACCCAGCAGTGCAATTGCAGGGTTATAGGGTAGGTCTATTTTTAATTTTTTAAGGAATCTCCACACTGTTTTCCAAAGCGGCTGCACCAACTTCCATTCCTACCAACAGTGTAAGAGGGTTCCCCTTTCTCCACAACCTCTCCAGCACTTGTTGTTTCCTGTCCTGTTAATTTTGGCCATTCTGACTGGTGTAAGGTGGTATCTCAGTGTGGTTTTGATTTGAATTTCCCTGATAGCTAGTGACGCTGAACATTTTTTCATGTGTCTGTTAGCCATTTGTATATCTTCTATGGAGATGTGCCTCTTCATGTCTCTTGCCCATTTTTTGATATGTTCATCTTCTTTTTGGATGTTGAGTTTGAGTAGTTCTTTATAGATCTTGGATACCAGCCCTTTGTCTGTAGTGTCATTTGCAAATATCTTCTCCCATTCTGTGGGTTGCCTCTTTGTTTTGTTGACTGTTTCCTTTGCTGTGCAGAAGGTTTTTATTTTGATGAAGTTCCAGAAGTTCATGTTCATTTTTGTCTCCTTTGTCTTTGGAGATGTGTCTTGAAAGAAGTTGCTGTGGTCGATGTCAAAGAGGTTACTGCCTATGTTCCCTTCCAGGATTTTGATGGATTCCTGCCTCACATTGAGGTCTTTCATCCATTTTGAGTTTGCCTTTGTGTGTGGTGTAAGAGAATGGTCTAGTTTCATTCTGCTATATGTAGCTGTCCAATTTTCCCAGCACCATTTATTAAAGAGACTGTCCTTTTTCCACTGGATATTTTTTCCTGCTTTGTTGAAGATGATTTGCCCATAGATTTGTGGGTCCATATGTGGGCTCTCCACTCTGTTCCATTGGTCTATTTGTCTGTTTTTGTGCCAGTACCATGCTGTCTTGGTAATAAAATCTATCTACGAAAAACCCACAGTGAATATCATTCTCAATGGGGAAAAACTGACAGCCTTTCTTCTGAGATCAGGAGCAAGACAAGGAAGCCCACGCTCACCACTACTCTTCAACATAGTGTTAGAAGTCCTAGAAACAGCAATCAAACAACAGAAAGAAATAAAAGGTATCCAGCTTGGCAAAGAAGAAGTCAAACTCTCTCTCTACTCAATGTAGAAAACCCAAAAGACTCCACCCCCAAACTACTAGAACTCATACAACAATTTGGTAATGTGGCAGGATACAAAATCAATGCACAGAAATCAGTTGTATTCTTATACACTAACAATGAAAAAATAGAAAGGGAAATCAGAGAATTGATTCCGTTTACTATAGCACCAAAAACTATAAGATACTTAGGAATAAACCTAACCAAAGGAGTCAAGGATCTATACTCAAGGAACTACACAACACTCATGAAATAAATTGAAGAAGACACAAAAAGATGGAAGACCATTCCATGCTCATGGATCGGAAGAATAAACATTGTTAAAATGTCTATACTGCCCAGAACAATCTATATTTTCAATGCCATTCAGATCAAAATTCCACCAACATTCTTCAAAGCATTGGAACGAACAATCCTAAAATTTATATGGAACCAGAAAGACCCCAAATCACTAAGGAATTGCTGAAGAAGAAAAGCAAAGCTGGGAGCATCTCATTACCTTCAGGCTTTATTTGTCTGTTTTTGTGCCAGTACCATGCTGTCTTGGGGATCACAGCCTTTGAAGAATGTTGGTTTTATGGTGGAATGATCTGAATATATCTATGAGATCCATCTGGTCCAATGTGTCATTCAAGGCTCTTGTTTCTTTGTTGATTTTCTGTTTATATGATCTGTCCATTACTGAGAGTGGTGTATTAAGATATCCTACAATTAATGTATTTGTATCAATATGTTTCTTTATTTTGCTTAACAGTTGGGTTATGTAGTTGGCTGCTCCCATGTTGGGGCCATAAATATTTACAATTGTTAGATCTTCTTGGTGTATAGACCCTTAGAGAATGATGTAGTGTCCTTCCATGTCTCTGACTACAGTCTTTAGATTAAAATCCAATTTGTCTGAGATGAGAATCACTACCCCGGCTTTCTTTTGAGGCCCATTGCCATGAAAGATGGTTCTCCATTCCCTCGCTTTCAATCTGGAAGTGTCTTTAGATTCGAAATGTGTCTCTTGTAAACAGCATATGGATGGGTCCTGTCCTTTTATCCAGTCTGCAACCCTGTGCCTTTTTATTGGAATATTTAGGCCATTCATATTGAGAGTGATTATTGATAGATACGTTTGTATTGACATCATGTTGCCTGTGAAGTTCATGTTTCTATAGATTACCTCTGTAAATTTCTGTTCTGTGTCACTCTTGAGTTCATTTCTCTTTTATAGAACCCCTCTTAGTATTTCTTGTAGTGCTGGCTTGGTGGTTGCATAATCTTTTAGACTTTGGTGGCCCTGGAAGCTCTTTATCTCACCTTCCATTTTGAAAATCAACCTTGCTGGGTACATTACCCTTGGTTGCATATTTTTGTTATGTAATTTCCTGAATATGTCTTGCCAGCCCTTTCTGGCTTGCCAGGTTTCTATCAATAGGTCTGACATTATTGTGATGGTTCTCCGTCTGTCATAAGGGATCTCTTCCCCCTAGCTGCCCTTAAGACATATTCTTTGATTTTATGATTCATGAATTTCACAATTATGTACCTGGAGATTTTTCTGGCCTCATAGATCTTGGGAGTATCCTCTCTGCCTCTAGGATGTGAACACTTGTTTCATTCCCCAGATTAGGGAAATTTTCATCCATGATTTGTTCAGCTATATCTTATAGGCTTCTCTCTCTCTTTCACCTCCCTCTGGGATTCCAATAATTCTGATATTGAGTGTTTCATTGCATCATTCCCCTAATTCTATTTTCATGGAATTTTAGCTGTTTGTTCCAAGACTTGTCTTGCTCCACCTTCTTAATCCATCTGTCTTCTAAATCACTAATCCGATATTCAGCTTCACCTACCCTGGCTGTTAGCGTATTTAAATTAGATTGCATCTCATTAATAGCCTTTTTAACCTCTGCCAGTTCAGCTTTCACTTCTGTCCTTAGAGCTTCTATCTTGACACTAATGTTCTTTTCCAACTTAGCCATTGCTTGGATGATTGCTGCCCTGAATTCCATTTATGTCATATTGTTCGTGTTCATATCCAATAGTTCGGTGATAGGGGTTGCAGTCTCTGAGTTTTTCTTCTGTTGGTTTTTCCTCCTCTGAGTCATTTTGGTGAGGGGTGGTTGAGGGGATGTATAGCTGAGTATATCAACCACTATCCAGGTGAGTTGCTCAGTAGAAGGTTTTGGAGCAATCAGAAGTAACCAAAAGAGAAGAAGAAAGAAAAAAGAGAGAAAAAAGAGAAAAGAAGCAAGAAAAAATCCGGCCAAAATCGGCCCCGATGGTAGGATTTATATCGTACAAGACCACAATAGAGTAAAGAAAAAGACCATTGGAAGTAAAAGAAAGTTGAAGAGATCAAAAAAAACTAAAGCCAGCCCAAATGACCCCCAAGACCTGTATTTATATATTACAAAGGCAAAAACAATTACACAGAAATACAGACAGAAGAATAGATTGGGAAAATGAGTGCAAAACCATGTTGTGGGCAAGGAAAGTATTTGTGATACTCCTGAGTGTGTCTTGTTATTATTGTTAGAGGAGTCCACATTCTAGTGATATAGGGAGATTAAAACTGGTTTATATATAGGGGTAGTACTGAATAGTAATGAAGGATTACCTTGAAGCTTATAAGTATATGTATATTTAAAAGAAAAAAAAATAAAGGAAAGAAGAGAGGAAAAAAGGAAAAAAACAAAAAAAAAGCAACAACAACAACAACACAGGTATGTGTTTGAAAAAAGGTCAAGTTAAAAAGTTATTATAAGAGAGGAAAAAAGGAAAAAAACAAAAAAAAAGCAACAACAACAACAACACAGGTATGTGTTTGAAAAAAGGTCAAGTTAAAAAGTTATTATGGAGTGTTGTATTAAGTATCACGGTGTAATAATAAGTGGGTTAAAAAATAAAAGAACAAAAACTGTGAGAATGAATTTTAAATTTAAAGTGAAAAGTTAAAAAATAAAAATAGAAAAAAGTTAAAAAGAGAAAGTGAAAATCTGTATCTATAAAGCGACAGCTTTTGGGGTTGAATATATTGGAGCTGAATATATTGCTTTTTCCCAATGTTGGGGTTCTAGGGTTTTATGGTGTTGTCCTCTTGTGCTTCCGGCTTCCCTTCTGGGGCGGGGCCTGCCGCATTACCTGGGTGAGTCCCCGCCCCTTCCTAGGGCCTAGGCTCCATGGCAACCTGGTTGTCGGCTTTTGTTCTCTGGAGGGTTTGTTCTTTTGCGGCTTTTTGCAGCTTTTTAGAAGGTCAGGCCAGACCAAGATGTCTGCGCCCAGCCCTCCTTCCCAGAGAGAGGCCTCCGCTGGCTGCCCTCTGTGTGGGCGGGACTCACGGCCTCTCCCCCTATTTCCCCTGCACCCCGCCACCTCTCACGGGTGCGCACCCGGGCTGCTGGTCAGCTCGGCGCCCGCAGCCCCCACTGGTCACTTCGCTGGGCCCCAGAGAGCGCGCTGCCACGGCCTGGTGCGAGCTCTACCCCGTGGGAGTGTGTGGCTCCCCGAGTGTGTGACC
>PITA01029286.1:0-18106 GCA_004023965.1 Spilogale gracilis | reverse complement strand
AGGGGTAGGTGATACCCTCCTCTAATAGATCTGATTGCCCTTCTCCTCTTTGCTCTCATTCCCTGCTCTCCAGGTACTGTCCAAAACTGAGCCTGAATACACCTAGTTATTCTGGAGATGGATAACCTGGTTCTCTGGCCAGGATAAATTCCAGCTGAAATCCACAAGCTGGGTATAAGAGAGGGAAAATAATTTCCCTTCTACCCTTCTAGGTTCTGTGACTGAGAACCCCGTCCCCCAACCATAATAAACAGATTAACAAGAGAAAAACAAAAAGAATTATAGTAACATGTACACCTCATGTATATGTATATATGGGATATGCCCAGAAAAACTAAGTAAAATTCCCCAAAACAGCAAAGACACCACCTTAAATACCAACTTCAGCTAAAGGCAAAAAGAAAGATATTTGGGATGGAGGTTAGTTATGGAGGTGTTAAAAAACAAAATTCAACTGAGTCCATTTAAAGATATAATTGGCTTTCTTCAAGATTCATGAATCAGGCAGGATCTCGTCTTAGCAGACAGAAAGTTGCTCCAAGGAGCTGGAAAAACAGAAGACTTTCATAGGCAGGAGGAGGCAGGGCAAAGAAGTTATTCTAGCAAAGAGTTGATTATTTCAGGCATGGTCACCACCCTTTAGGGGGAAGACAGGGCATCCATCAAGTCACATTCTTTGGAGAGGCTGAAACTACTAACCATTAATTAGTAATTCTTGCTTTCCTGGTGTGGGGCTTAACACAAGTGACTCCATTTGGGATCCTTTTTTCCTTTTTTTAAGAAAAATCCCCACTCCCCTTCTCCAATGGAAAAAACAGTCTCTTCAACAAATGATGTTGGGAAAACTGGACAGCCACAAGCAGAAGAATGAAACTGGACCATTTCCTTACACCATACACAAAAATAGACTCAAAATGGATGAAAGTCCTCAATGTGAGACAGGAATCCATCAAAATCTCCGGGCGCCTGGGTGGCTCAGTTGGTTAAGCGGTAGCCTTTGGCTTAGGTCATGGACCCAGGGTCCTGGGATCAAGCCCCGCATCAGGCTCCCTGCTTAGCAGAGAGCCTGCTTCTCCCTCTACCTCTGCCTGCCGCTCTGCCTACTTGTGCTCTCTATTTCTCTGTCAAATAAATAAATAATCTTAAAAAAAAAATCGAGGAGAGCACAGGCAACAGTCTCCATGACCTCAACCTCAGCAACTCCTTGCTAGATGTGTTTCCAAAGGCAAGGGAAACAAAGGCAAAGATGAATTATTGAGACTTCATTAACATAAAAAGCTTTTGCACAGCAAAGGAAACAGTTGACAAAACCAAAAGACAGCTGACAGGAGGGGAAAAGATATTTGCAACTGACATATCAGATAAAGGCTTAGTATCCAAATCTATAAAGAACTTATCAAACTCAACACCAAAAGAACAAATAATCCAATCAAGAAAGGGGCAGAAGACATGAACAGACATTTCTCCAAAGAAAACTACACATGGCCAACAGGCACATGAAAAGATGCTCAATATCACTCAGCATCAGGGAAATATAAGTCAAAACCACAATGAGATACCACTTCACACCAGTCAGAGGGCTAAAATTAAAAAGTCAAGAAATGATGGATGTTGGTGAGGATGCGGAGAAAAGGAAACCCTCGTACACTGTTGGAAGGAATGCAAGCTGATGCAGCCACTCTGGAAAACAGTATGGAGGTTCCTCAAAAAGTTGAATAGAGAGCAGATGTCCATCAACAAATGAATGGATAAAGAAGTTGTGGTTTGTGTATACACACACACACACGCACGCACACACACAACTATGGAATATTACTTGGCCATCAAAAAGATGAAATCTTCCCATTTGTAATGATGTGGGTAGAACTAGAGGGTATTACACTAAGTGAAATAAGTCAATCAGAGAAGGACAATTATCCTATGATGTCACTGATATGTGGAATTTAAGAAATAAAAAAGGATCATAGGGGTAGAGAGGAAAAAATGAAACAAGATGAAATCAGAGAGGGAGACAAACCACAAGAGACTCTTAATCATAGGAAACAAACAGAGTTGCTGGAGGGGTAGGGGATTGGGGAGGGAGTAACTGGGTGATGTACATTAGGGAGGACACATGATATGATGAGCACTGGTTTTTGTTTTGTTTTTTTTAAAGAGATGCTGCATTTTTTAAATTTTTTATATTTTTTTAAGATTTTATTTATTTATTTAACAGAGAGAAAGAAACACAGCTAGAGAGGGAACACAAGCAGGGGCAGTGAGAGAGGGAGAAACAGACTTCCCACTGAGCGGGCAGCCCGATGCGGTGCACGATCCCGGTTCTCCATGATCATGACCTGAGCCGAGTCAGTCGCTCAACTAACTGAGCCACCCAGGCGCCCCGAGAACCGGGTTTTATATAAGACTGATGAATCACTGACCTGTACCTCTAAAACCAATAATACATATGTTAATTGATTGAATTTAAATTTAAAAATCATACTTTTAAAATCAATCAATCAATCCCCCTTTTGATCAGTCTCTCAGCTTAACTGAGAAATGTGATAAAAACTCAAGACGTTAACACCAACCCCAGATACTGCTCTGAAGTCTCATGGTTTTTGCTGACCTTCTGTGTGATATTCACAGGTCAGGACATTTTTGGCTGAACCTGTGTAATAACAAGTCACAACTTGGGGTTCACATTTTTAAAGTCAGTCACCTTCTCCATTCCCTTCTTGACATTAGTGGTTGGTGGTGACAAACATACATTTAAAGCTTTTGAGAGAATACAGTGCAACAGGGAACTACGATGAATATTATAAGCAGAACAAGTCACAATATTTGGAGTGTACTTCATGGTCCCCAAGACCCAAACCAATCAAAATCACAAGTCAAAAGGCGCTGTTAAAAGAGTCCCCTTTGTAAGCTAAGTGGATGATTCGATGATCTTAAGTAACTGAGATTCAGCTGCCCCAGAGTGTTAATCCGGGCGCAGCAAGTGGTGGTGGCCAAAGCGCAGACACCTCCTCGTTTATTAGCTAAAAGATAATCAAGGGCACAGTAGACATTACTTAAAATAGTATCTTTCTAAAACAAAATAAGAGCTATGTCTGAGAATCTAAGAATTTTTGCTGGGCAGCTATTGCTTTAACAGCAGTCTCTGTGATATTTTCAATAGTTAAGGAGAGATTTCTAATTATAGCCTCATTTACATTTACTCTGAACTAAGAAAGTAGGGTCCTGCCAAAGAAAGTGAATTCTGAATTAGGAAAGCCTCCTGGTAGTTCTTTTGTAACCTGACAATATACAATCAGGGGAGTCAGCCGATAAGGTGTAAAAGCTAGGGGCACACTTGGATAACCGAACAGGAACTAGTTGGCATACTAGCCATCTAAGCATCAAAAGTCCAAGGAGGACTATAACCACCACAGACAAAAATAAATTCTGTGCAGGAGCAAACCACTTCTACGTGGAATGGTTAATGGTCAGATTGGAGTTTTTGATGATAAATACAGAAGTCTGAAAAATTAACCCCCTTAGCAGCAGTCTAGGAGATGCAGATGATGGTGTTACCTTTGCAGACCAAGGGCAGAGTAAAGATTAGAAAGAAAAAAAGAAAATTTTTCATTTTTTTTTTTAAGATTTTATTTATTTGACAGCGAGAAGCACAGTTAGAGAGCAAACACAAGCAGGGGGAGTGAGAGAGGGAGAAGCAGGCTTCCCGCCGAGCAGGGAGCCCGATGCAGGGCTCGATCCCAGGTCTCCGGGATCATGACCTGAGCCAAAGGCAGTCACTTAACCAACTGAGCCACGGAGGCGCCCCCATTTTTTTGTTGTTGTTAAGATTTTATTTATTCATTTGACAGACAGAGACAGTGAGAGAGGGAACACAAGCACCGGGAGTGGGAGACAGAGAAGTAGGCTTCCAGTAAGCAGAGAGCCCGATACAGGGCTCGATCCCAGGACCCTGAGATCATGACCTGAGCTGAAGGCAGAGGCTGAACCCTCTGAGCCACCCAGGTGCCCAGGAGAACACACTCTTACTGAACTTTTGTAAATAATTAACTATATTGCCATGCAAAGAGTGTTTAAGGGGCACCTGGGGCTCAGTTGGTTGGATGTCTGCCTTTGGCTTGGGTCACGAGCCTGCTCTTCTCTCTCCCTCTGCCATCTCCCCTGCTTGTGCTCTTTCTACAATAAATAAGTAAAAAAAAAATTTTTTTAAGAGTACTCAAGAGTTTCTGAATTCTGGAGGGATCAAGTAGGGAGAAAAAGTAAATGTTCCATCTTTGTTTACAAAGGTATGCTTTTGCCAAATTGCTATAAGTCACACATAGCTGAAGAGAAAAGATTTCCTTAAATCTGAGAAAACAAAAAATTGAGGAACCAGTAATGTTTCAAACAAAAGGTCATAAAAAATTATAATCCGGGGGCGCCTGGATGGCTCAGTTGGTTAAGCGACTGCCTTCGGCTCAGGTCATGATCCTGGAGACCTGGGATTGAGCCCTGCATCGGGCTCCCTGCTCGGCGGAAAGCCTGCTTCTCCCTCTCTCACTCCCCCTGTTTGTGTTCCCTCTCTGGCTGTGTTTCTCTCTGTCAGTCAAATAAATAAAAAAATCTTTAAAAAAAAATTATAATCCATCTCCTCAGTTCATTTAGACCTATGTAATTAATACTTGTTCTGCTTGAATCCAGCTCTTTGTTAGTTCTGTGTATTCTTACCTAGTTAAGTGTTACGATCTTAAAGTTACCAGAAAGCTTTACTTGTCAAAGTCCTTTCCATGAATCTCCTAAAGATGAAGCACTTTTGCCAGAACCTTTTGCAAAAAACATCTGAGTAAAACAATAACTGTAAATGACAAAAAAAGAAAACACAAAAAAGTGAAAAAACATAGAATTGGCCATGGTTAAAGATTGAAGAGAGTTCATTATAAAGCGGTAGAACATTTATATTCCTATATAAATGTAATTAAAAGAAGACTTAGTATGCTTATTTGACAGTGTTTCCTGTGTAATTTAACATATCAAATAAACCCTCATTTAATATCTTTCTTATTACAAAGGAGAGAGAAGAAATCTTTTCAGATGTTCTAGGGACCCTGTGGAAAATCCCAAGGTTAGTCCAAAGTCAAAAAGACTTCATTTAGTATTTGATTTTGAGAAGTTTTTAAAAAATATCAAAAGGTTTAGACACTTTATTAAATAGGACCCCAGATTATTATAAAATAATAATTATCTATTTGACCAAAATAACAATAAAAGGTTTCAAAGGCAAATATAGAATTACATAGTTGTGGACAAAACTTAGCTCTTAATATGGAGAGGACTCAGATCTCTTAAGTTCAAAGACCTGACAATAAAGATAACACAAAGCACAGGAAATATTTTGATAAATGACGAGATCTTTGCTTTCTAGGCAAGTTACTTTAAAAGTAAAGAAAAACCTGTCACAGTATCTTACCAAGAGTAGACCAACAGTCCAAGAAAAACTTCTTTTTTTTTTTTTTTAAGATTTTATTTCTTTGACAGAGAGAAACACAGCCAGAGAGGGAACACAAGCAGGGGGAGTGAGAGAGGGAGAAACAGGCTTCCCGCCGAGCAGGGAGCCCGATGTGGGACTCGATCCCCTGTCTCCGGGGTTATGACCTGAGCCGAAGGCAGTCGCTTAACCAACTGAGCCACCCAGGCGCCCCAAACCTTCTCCTTTTAATAGAAAGAAAACCAAATTCTAATTTTGAACCAGTTTACTTTTGATATTAATGCTCATTTTCTTTACTCAATTTTAATCTCAGTCATCTTGACAGCATATAAAATTCTTTTCCCAAGATTCCTCTTTCACAAACCTTATACAGCTTTTTTTTTGCTTTTTTTTTCCCAATAAGATTTGGTCCTATATTTTTCCTCTTTCCCATTCTGAAATAACCTGCCCACTTTAAGACAAAATTACTTTATTCAGCCTCAACAAAATGTACCTCCATTCCTCATGACCTTTTACTGAAGAGACACATTCTACATACCTTGCATACAAAGATGTTTCCCTTCTTATTTGTAATAGCCTTAAACAATTGTGAATGATCTGTTACAAGTTTATGAATTATTTCATAATTTCTAAAAGTATATTTTCCTCATAGTAAATTTTCCATTGTGGCACAAAACATGTTTAACAATAGACCCAAATATCTTTAGTTTTTCTGTAAAGGGAACCAAAAGTAAATAAGCCTATTTTTATTAATGTTTCAGTATTTTATCTTACTTGAAAAAGACCTAGATATTTAATGACTTATCCATCATTTAATTTAACATAGCAAAACTTTAAGGTTTGGAGACACTGAAACAATTTGGGAAAAATTTTAAAGTTTACTTAAAAATATTTATCCCACTTAAATTTGCTTAATTCACTTGTTCTCACAATTATGTTTAGATTAGTTATGAAAATTATATCATACCAGGATTTTCTTGCTAGCATTTTGAAACAGGGACAAGATGCAATTATTCAACTAGGAAAACAAGGTAAAATAAACATTGTACATTTGCATCATTTTTGATGCTGACATTTCTGAAGACTTACCCTTTTTAATTAATGTAAATTTAAACTAGCTTTTATTTACCAAAGATTATCTTAAATCACATGAGCCTGAAAAACATTTGGGGTAGTTTCTATTTTATTTCTGAGAATTTTAGGAATATTTAATTAATATAAGCATTTAATTTTCTTTAAGCCAATTAAATAGTTACAAATTAATTTTAGCAATACCATCCAGAGGCAAAAAATTACCATATATCTATAATATACATACATAGACACATATGAACATGTAGACAGACACAGAGACCTTATACCTTCTATTTTAAAATTTAAGCCATGAATCAGGTGCAGTAATACAAAACTCACTAGTAATTATTATTATTATTATTATTATTATTATTATTATTATTATTAT
The DNA here is from genome assembly GCA_004023965.1 of Spilogale gracilis. Classification (NCBI taxonomy): domain Eukaryota; kingdom Metazoa; phylum Chordata; class Mammalia; order Carnivora; family Mephitidae; genus Spilogale; species Spilogale gracilis. The sequence continues at coordinate 11,183 of PITA01029286.1, read as the reverse complement.
TTTACATAACCCAGTAACCCTATACCTACCCCCCCACACTAGTTATTTTAAAAAAAAGGATCCAAACTGTGTTTCTGGAAGATGGAATAAATTAAAGCTACCTGCTTGGATAGCTAAAACTTTTTATTATTATTTGTGGAGAAGACACTTAAGGTTTTTTTCATTCTCCTAAACTTCAAAACAACTTTTCCCCTTTGTTTTGCTTCTGATAGGAATTATCTCTGCAGTTTGCATTGCAAGGAGATAGCCCAGATGCCATATGGTTCTTGGAGAAACCAGGTGAATATTTACATCTCAAAGCCAAGGGGAAAGACTACACAGTTCTTCCAGAAGGACTTCTGTTTCCTAGGCCAAAATTCCTACAAGCCTTTTGAGATGAATAGAGAAGCTAATTGTTAAAAAGGATAGGTGGACTTTGAATTTTCCAGAGCTGCATCTCTGACCTTGCAAAGATTTGTAGTATCAAGATGGTTGCTTCTCATTCTTTATGGAATTGTGTTGCAACTTATATGACATCATAGGTTGATCTATGCATCCAACCTTCTTACCTTCAGTTCACTTTGTTTATCAGGGAGATTTCCAACTAAGATGGAAATCAAAAGATTTCTACATTCTGGGTTTAGAGCTGCTTCTTTGGAATGTTTCAGTATGTCTTATGTTTAGAATGTCTTTGGAATGTGGAATCCTTCCACAAAAGCGTTAGAGGACCTGTCTTTCCTTTCAGATACATAGTTTTATTTTAGCCGAGGGGAGGAGAAAGCACTTGTCAGTTTTCAGGCAGTTGTGAACAACCCTCTTGGATGTAAGAGGGGTGGTCCCCAAGGAGATTGCAAAGGATACCAACTTCCCACAATCCAGAGTCACTCCTAAAGATAGCGAAAAGAAAGAACTAGCAACCTACACATCCCAGGCAGGCAGAAAGCCAAGACATGTTCTTAGGACACAAGATGAGACAAGCATGAAGGCAACTGCTATACCTGAGAGAAGGGATCAGTGGGTCTGGATTTGGAAAGGAAGAGACATGTGATTTTTTTTTTTTTTTTTTTTTTTTTTAATGAAGCTGCATACCCAATACAGGGCTTGAACTCATGGCCCCAAAATCAAGAGTCATATGTTCTACCAACTGAGCCAGCCAGGCACCCCAACAATTTTAATTTCTTCTCTCAATGGCACTACAGACAGAAATTTGGGAGAGCTGACTCTGGTAGAATTCTCATTCTTCACTGGCTTCTGCCAGTTTTCTCAGGATCCCCTCTGCAACGTCTAATATATACCAGAATTGGGAGTCATTAATTTTAATTTTTGTTTCTTGTGGCTATTTAATAAGATAATAATTAAGATAATAATGTAGCAATTTACCAGAAAATCCCTGAGTCTCATTAACTCCAGGAGGAACCTACATGGAAGCTCTTCTCTGGGGGAAACAGAAAGGCATTCGATGTTGATGTTAAAGAATTTGTGTAAGGGCGCCTGGATGGCTCAGTTGGTTGAGCGACTGCCTTCGGCTCAGGTCATGATCCTGGAGACCCAGGATCAAGTCCCACATCGGGCTCCCTGCTCAGCGGGAAGCCTGCTTCTCCCTCTCTCACTCCCCCTGCTTGTGTTCCCTCTCTGGCTGTGTTTCTCTCTGTCAAATAAATAAAATCTTTAAAAAAAAAAAAAGAATTTGTGTAAAATCTTGAGAACAGTCCCTTTGATTACAACTGAGACATCAATCTCTGGGTTTGCATTTTAATGATAGACTTCTAGGAGGGTGTAATGGGGGAGGCCTCGGTATTGTTCTAGGTAACTTTTGTGTCTTTAGTTTTTGCCATTTTTTGTATTTATAACTTCCAGGATCATAGTTCTTGGATATAAAATATGCAGGGAGGGATCTGAAGGTGATACCCTTGACTCTTTGGAACTTACCCATTCTTTTTTAGCTAAGACTTTGTGTCTCGTGGAGCCAAACTAATTCCTAACACGGATATACCATTAGGTTGGAGATCATGTGATGTTTTACAGTGTATTTCATTGCATCACATTTTCCTGAGGTTTGCAGGTGACCTAGTGCCAATCCAACCCATTCCATGACCAGCTTGTCCTACCATGAGAGTGTTAGAATGAAGTGGCTACTGGTTTAATAGTTTTGTTTTGTTTTTTTATAGGAGAACAAATTTACACCTTTATTTACTTTTCATTAAACTTAAATTCTTGAGGGGTACAGCATCACACGGATTCTGTGGCCAGTGGCTTTAGCAGGAAGGTTGCTTCGGAATTTGGCACGAACCATGCCGCTGTTTCCATGAGCAAGAGTTACTTTTCCCCAGATTACTCTTGTTTTGTTTGGTTTCCCACTAGGAGTCACTGTGTTGTTCTTTGCTTTGTACACATAAGCACATCTCTTGCCTAGATAGAATTCTGTTTCATCTCGAGCATATATACACCTTCAATTTTAAGAAGAGTTGTGTGCTCCCTCTGGTTCCAGAGACCCTGCTTGTAGCCAGCAAAAATGGCCTTGGACCACAGCCTTCCAGACATTATTTGGCATTTTGGGAGTCCTGTCCCCAGCAGGTCTCCACCGCCTCCAAGATGGCAGACAGTCTAATAGCTTTTAAGCGTTCAATCCATGCTGAGGGGAGTTTTGCAGCTTATTGGCTTCTGAGATTCCCATACACAGTAGCCTTTATGTACACAAAACAAGACAAACAAGCATGTGCGCCTTAATTCACCGGATGTAACCAAGAGATTTTACTGTGGCCTGGCTAAGAGAAGGCCCTCTGCACACTACCAACAGTTGTCAGTGTGGATTCTGACACAGGAAAAGACTGAACCAGAAGACCCCAAAAAATGAGGACTGCAGACTGATTCTAGACAAATCGGGGAACTGAAGCCTAAACCCCCAGCAACTCCTAGTATGGAATCTGGGGATAAAACCAAGGGCTGAGGGTTTTCACTCAAATCGGGGAATTGTAGACTGAACCAAGACCTGGGGATCTGTGTTTCTCATGGAACTCGGCTAGCTCAAGCTGACTTGCCCTGGATTGGAAAGCCAGTTCAACTGGGAGCTTGACACAAAGAGAGTGGAGTTCAAAACTAAGAGGCACTTACCCATGGCCTTCAGAAATGGTGAGAAGGACAGAACTCAAAGGGTTCACTGATACCACACATGAACTTCTCATTATCCCTGAGCCATCAGAAGTCCATGGTTGCACCAATGCCACTAAATCTGTTAAAAAACAAAATTTAACTGAGTAAATCTGAAGATCTAATTAGCTTTTATTTAATGACTCATGAATTGGGTAACATCCCATTGTAGCAGAAGAAAGGAGCTCTGAGGAGCTGTAAAAAAATGGAAGACTTTTATGGATAGTCCCTGACTCACAATGGTTCAACTTGGGAATTTTTTACTTAACAATGGTATGAAAACTGTTCACTAGAAATTCACCAGAAACCATACTTTAAGTTTTTAATTTGGCACTTTTCGTGGGCTAGTAATATGTGAAATGATAATCCCCCGTGGTGTAGGGCAGTACCCACAGGCCTCAGCCCCCAGTTAGCCATGCAGTCGCGAAATGTACAACCCACACACCACTAACAATTTCGTACCCATACACCCATCCTGTTTTTCACTTTCAGTACGGCATTTCATAAATTACATGAGGTGTTCACCACGTTATTATAGAGTCAGCTTTGTGTTAGATAATTTTGCCCAACTGTTGGCTAATTTGTGTTCTGAGCACATTTAAGGTAAGCTAGGGTGTGCTATGATGTTTCATGGTTTAGGTGGATTCAATGCATTTTTTAATTTATGATAGGTTTATCTGGATGTAGCCCCATCTTAATTGAGGAAGATCTATATAGGCAGAAGAAGGAAAGTCCAAAGATGTTACTATAGCCAAGTAGATTGTTTCAAGTGAGGTCACCATCCTTTGGAGGAAGACAAGGGGCCTAACAGGCAGATAACCTCTCTAGTGCTGACCTGGTAATTTCAGATTAATTGGTTAAAGGTCACGTTCCTAGGAAAGGCAGACACTACAATTAGGACAGGTATCAAGTCTTGGTTTACCGATGCGGGGTTTAGCACAAGTGACCTCCATTTTTAATCTGTTGGGGTTTTGTTGTTGTTGTTTTTTAAGATTTGTATTTGTTTATTTGAGAGAGAGACAGATGGTGACAGAGATAGCCAGAGAGCACAAGCAGGAAGGAGAGGGAGAAGCAGGCTCCCCAGGGAGTGGGGAGCCAGATGAGGGGCTTGATCCAGGGACCCTGACACCTGACCTGAGGCCTTAGGCAGATCCTTAACTGACTGAGCCACCCTGCACCCCTGTTGTTTCTTTTTTCTTTTCTTTTTTTAAATTTTATTTATTTATTTGACAGAGAGAAACATAGCTAGAGAGGGAACACAAGCAGGGGGAGTGAGAGAGGGAGAAGCAGGCTTCCGGCCCAGCAGAGAGCAGGATGTGGAGCTTTCAATCCTGGGATTCCAGCAGAGCTTAATGACTGAGCCACCCAGGCGCCGCTGTTGTTTCTTTGTTGTTGTTGTTGTTGTTGTTGTTTCTTTTTTAACAAAGGTTAGCAAGAAGAGGACTGTAAGGTTCTACAGATTTAGATCTGGCCCCTTCTCCATTGATTGGTTTCTTGCAATTTAGCATCATTTTTCCTGGTACAGATAGGGAGATAACCTACAAATGGTTATATCCCTTATAAATGTGAATTTCTTTTACAAAAGGGTAAATTTTTCTGTTTTTAGAGCTCCTTCTATGTCTCCTTTTTCTCAAAAGTAATTAGCTCAGAATAATCCTTAAACCAAAGAGGCATATTTTAGGGTGGCATATTCTGTCCTTTCCTGGCTTTTTTACTTTTGTATATTCAAGAAAGTAGGAGTGGACCAAAGTGCCTACAGTATGTAAGAGGGAAGAGTGGAGTTACATAAGGTCAAAGTTAATCAGTGATTTGTTGGCAGAGTGTGGTTACTTGAAGTGAAAGGGAAAGCCAGAAAAGGGTCCCTTAGCTTGGATTCCCTGAGAAAGCAGCCTGAAATGAAAATATAGGTGCAGGTAGTTTATTTGGAATGATCCAAGGAAAGAGGAGCAATCAAGAGATCAAGATGGGGGGGGGGGGGATGCCTTGGTGCTCAGTGGGTTAAGCATCTGTCTGCCTTTGGCTTAGGTCGTGATCCCAGGGTCATGACCCCACATCGGGCTCCCTGCTCTGCTGGGCAGGAAGCCTGCTTCTTCCTCTCCCACTCCCCCTGCTTGTGTTCCCTCTCTCACTGTATCTCTCTGTGTGTCAAATAAATAAATAAAGTCTTGAAAAAAAATTTTTTTTTTCAAAGTAAAAGTGATCAAGACAGGGGAGGAGGAAAAGGAACTACTGCGTAAGTCTTGCAGTTAGAACAGAAGTCGCAGGGCTTCATCCCCCACTTCCAGAAAAGTCTAAAGCAAGCCTCTCAGAATTCTCATCCTGATGGACTAGAGGTGGGACTGTTTTAATCCTTGCCTCAGGCTTTGTAGTGTCTATGAAGGTGGAGGATTCCCCAGGCTGGAAGCAAAGATCCCCTCCATCCAGCTGTGCACAGCAGGTGGCCACCGTGTGATGCCTCTACTCTAAGCCCACCTGGGGCTGACCACCCCAGTCACTGCTGAGCTCAGACTTGACTAAGAAGTGAGGAGACGCAGCTGGTAGAGAATTTTAGGTAGAGGAACAATGAGGTCCAGTTGTTTTTTAATAAGATCATTCTGGCTAAAGCTTGGAGAATAGATTTGAGGATAGCAAGGGTGGAAATGGGGGCCAAAAAAGAAATTATTGGGGTGGTCATGGTGAAAAGGTGATGTTATTATCAAAAACTGACTTCCCAACGTAACCTGTTGACAAGACAAAGCTGAGTTTGTTGCTTTCTCCAGTAAAGCAGAACAAAATGTTGGCAGTGTCTTCGATGGAAAAAGGCAAGGTAGAATTTCATTGAGAATTTGAAGTTTGGTTTAGGGAAGGTTTTTAAGTGCGGAGGTTTGATTAGAATCAGATAAAGATCACGATACAACAGTTTAGGATTGTTGGAATTAGCAAAAGGAGAATTTTTTAAAAGATATTATTATTATTATTATTTTAAATATTTTATTTATTTATTTGACAGAGAGAATGACAATGAGAGAGGGAACACAACCAGGGGAAGCTGGAGAGGGAGAAACAGGCTCTGAGCCTGATATGGGGCTCGATCCCAGGACCCTAGGACCACACCCAAGCTGAAGGCAGATGTCCAATGACTAAACGACCCAGACGCCCCCTAAGATCTTATTTTTATGTAATGTCCACGTCCAACATAGGACTCAAACTTACAACCCTGAGATCAAGAGTCCTATGCTCTACCAACTGAGCCAGCCAGGTGCCCCTTCCCCCACCTCCACTGCTGATGCTCTCATGTTCTCATGCTCTTTCTCTCTTAAATAAGCCCCCAACACAGGGCTTGATCCTGGGATCCTGGGATCATGACCATTTTAAGGCAAGTAGCTCAAAGAATTTTGAGGCATAAAATGTCTGTCGATGCTCTATATGGAAAATTTGATGGATCTTTCTGGAAGTTCTTGTAAGGAACAATCAGATTGTTTGCCTAAGTATCTCCTAGAAGAATAAAGCGATATTCATGTGGACATCTCTGGGAGTATTGTCCCTGGGACATTTTCTGTGTGAGGGCAAATGCTTTCCCTTTTCTGTGCCTTGTTCCAAAGAGGTAGCCCTGAGGATGGAGAGAAATAACTAGAATTTGAACATATGTAGGAGGCAGGAAATACAGGGCTTCCCATTGTACCAGATGTGTGAGACAAGTAGAAGGATCTACAACACCTAGAAATCTCACTAAAACAAGTTTGGACTAGAGGCATAAAATTGGATATCATTAGGACACAATTATTATTTAAAGATGATGGAATGCATACAGTTGCTTACTGAGAGCTCTGTTCTTCCAGTGTCTATCTGTCATTAGAAAGATAAAAGAATGGCGCCTGGGTGGCTCAGTGAGTTAAAGCCTCTGCCTTCAGCTCAGGTCATGATCTCAGGGTCCTGGGATCGAGGCCGCATTGGGCTCTGCCGCATTGGGCTCTCTGCTCAGCAGGGAGCCTGTTTCCTCCTCTCTTTCTGCCTGTCTCTCTGCCTACTTGTGATCTCTCTCTCTGTCAAATAAATAAATAAAATCTTAAAAAAAAAAAAAAGAAAGATAAAAGAAGAGAGTCCAACAATTAAATCCTGGGTGTTTCCAATATTCAGAGGCCCAGTAATGTGTCAAATCAGAATGTACCTATTTATTTATTTTTAAAGATTATATTTATTTATTTGAGAGAGAAAGAGCATGTAAGCATGAACAGGGTAGGTGAGGGAAGGGGCAGAGGGAGAAGCAGATTTCCCAATGAGCAGGGAGCCCAACACAGGGCTTGATCCTGGGATCATGACCTGAGCTGAAGGTCATGACCAACTGAGCCACCCAGGCATTCAAGTCAGAATGTATTTAATGGAAAACTACAGAAAATACTGGTAGAGTGTCCAAAATAGACAAGGGTATATTCTTTTCACATAACATGAAGTCTGGAGCTGAGTAACCCAAGGATGGTATAGCAGCAATTGTACTTTGGGGGACCCAAGTTCTTTGATCTTCCTCTTCTGCCATCTTGACCTGTAGGTCTCTACCATCGAGCTTGGCTTCCTGGTCACAAGATGGGAGTTGCACCTTTGGACATACAACCACAATTCAGTAGAAAGGAGGAGTGGCATGGGGCAAATCCACTTCTTTTTCTCAAGAAATGAAAGCTGTCCCAGAAGACTACTTAACTGACTTCTTCAGTGGCCAGAACTGTGGCATTTATTCACCTCTAACACCAAGGGAGTCTAAAAAAGGCAGTACTTTTAGCTGGCTACTTTGCTGCCCCGAATAACACTGGGAGTTTTATCTGTAAGGAAGAAGGAAAGGATGGCTGTTGCATCAAAAGCTGGTGATATGGGGCGCCTGGGTGGCTCAGTTGGTTGAGCGACTGCCTTCAGCTCAGGTCATGATCCCGGAGACAGGGGATCGAGTCCCGCGTTGGGCTCCCTGCTCAGCGGGAGGCCTGCTTCTCCCTCTCTCACTCCCCCTGCTTGTGTTCCCCTTCTGTCTGTGTTTCTCTCTGTCAAATAAATAGAATCTTTAAAAAAAAAGAACTGGTAATCTGTGCCACTAGCAGATAAGAAGGACCCGGGAAGGAGACTGAGCAGTGACAAAGGAGGCAGAATGAAAACAAGGAGAGTGTGTCAGGCCCCCAAAACCAAAGGAGGAGATTCTTTCAAAAAGGAGGGAGGGGGATGCCTGGGTGACTCAGTAGGTTAAGTGTCTGCCCTCTGCTCAGGTCATGATCCTAGGGTCCTAGGATTGAGCCCCGCAACGGCTTCCTGGCAGGGAGGAGTCTGCTTATGTCTCTGCCTCTGCCTGCTGCTCTGCCTACTTGTGTTTACTCTCTCTCTCTCTCTGTCAAATGAATAAATAAAATCTTAAAAAGAAAAAGAGGAGGAAGAGGGAGCGATCAACTGGCTCAGATATTCCTTAAAAACTGGATAAAGACGAGGGAGGGAGGGAGGACCAGTGATCTGGCACCGCAGAGGTCACTGGGGACAATGCAAGGAGCAGGTTCTGTGACCAGAAGAATATGGAAGTCCAACAGCAGCATGCTACAGAGAGAATGGGAGGTGAGGGAATGGGCGCTAATTTTAGCAGTTTGAAAGGGGTAGTTGAGGGAGGAGAAAAAGGAGTCAAAAGGGAAAGATGTTTTACTAAATTGTCTCACTAAGTTGTTCTAAGGATACAATGCATATTAAATAGCTTTCATATCTGCCTTTAAGAGTTCAGGGTATTACAAGAACATTTCTTTCTGAAGCTGTATAGTGTGGCGCCTAGCGGCGTGATCATAAGCCAGTTGCTTAACCTCTCTGAACTTGTTTGCTCGTAAGTAACAGGGACCATCATGGCTACCTTGAAAGTTGCAAAACAGATGTGTGTGAAGGGTCGATGATGGTGACCGGCGCACAGAGAATCATCAGTGAGTGAGACTGACATTGTTACTGTAGGCCAGACAGAGCCTTTACGTATCCAGGGTCTAAATGAAATTCCCAAGAGACAGAGTATATAACAAATGCTTAATAACATGTATAATTTCCTTTGAGCCAAGGCACAGGAAGACAACCAAGCCCCACAGAGCCATGCGGCATAACCCATACAACCCAAGCTACTCCTTCATGTCTCCCTATTTGTAACGAGGCAGAAAATCATGTACCTGCTTGTCTCTCTGAGGCTCAAAGTATAGCCAGAGGGCTGAGCCGCAGCTGAGCAGCTGCCTCCTCCTGGAAATTCAGGGTCAGCAGGAGGACAGACCCGCAAGAACATTCACACGGGGAGAGGGAGCTTTGCAAGGCAGATGGAAGAACAAATATTAAGCAAGAAAATGTGTGGATGTGCATGGATGAAAAGGTCTGTGCCAGGGGAGCTCTCCTATGGAGGGCAAGCTAACTTTATATTATCATTACTTTGAAATGATAGTTACGAGTTTTACCTTTATTAGGCTTCGTTCTTTCTTTGTCTGAAACTGGATGTAGGGGAAAGTGGTTGATAGGAAAGATTTGGAAGGAGTTAGTGGAGTGAAATGAAGGATTCGGATCTCTCCCTCCTGCACCCCACACCGAAGAGTTCTCCAGGCTCTGAGCACTCTGACAGAATTCCAGAGCGTTGATGAAGTGGCCGTTGATTCCTGGGCTCTGGGAAGGGATCGGGGTCCACTGGGCGGCCTTAGCCTCTGCTAATGCTGAGCTCGGCAACGGGAAGATCGCCAACACTGGACTCAAACTGAGTGGGTGCAAGTTGTGGTCTCACTTGTGTAGTACCCAGAGACCTTAGGCAAGTTTCTTAACCTTTCAAAGCCTTCGAGTCTTTACCAGTAAATGGAAGTAAATTAATAACAATCACAACAACAGTGATACAAGGTTGTGTTTACCCGGGGCTAACTGCACAATGCACTGGGCTCAGCGTTCCATGTGCTCTGTCTTAATCTTCACAGCAACCATGGCTTATTGGTAATGTTGCTGGACCCATTTGACAGATGAGGAAGCGAAGGTTTTCTAGTTTTTATTTTCCCGAAAGGTAAATAGTTTGCCCAAGACTACACAGTCAAGCAGTGGCATGGTCTCCATTTTTTTTAAAATATTTTATTTATTTACTTGACAGAGAGAGAGAGAGATCACAAATAAGCAGAGAGCCAGGCAAAGAAAGAGGTAGAAGCAGGTTCCCTACTGAGCAGAGAATCCAATGTGGGGCTCGATCCCAGGACCCTGAGATCATGACCTGAGCCAAAGGCAGAGGCTTACCCCTCTGAGCAACCCAGGCGCCCCCATGGTCTCCATTTGAAGTCAAGTGCTTTGCTTCCCCAAAGCCTGACTTCTAGGCACACACCTCTTCCCCGAGGTCCAGGCTGTCCTCTAGCCATAATTAGCACCCCTCTTACTGAGCTCCAGTGGGACTCGAGGACCCTCCAGAACCGTGCTCTGTTGAAGTTCTTTTGCAGTAGAAAAAACCCAATCCTAAGAGCCGAACACCCTGGGTGCGAGGCGAAGCTCCGCGGTCGGGGGGGGGGGGGGGAGAATTCCTGAGCAGCAGCCCATACACCTCATCAGTCTTGTTTCTTACCCTCATCTTGGAGCTGAGGGGGTATGCGAGATGCTCTGTAAGAGTCCTCTAGCTACAACCTAGGAGTTATTCCTTAGCAAGGAATAATCCCCAAAGGGTTCCAGGCTAAATCAGGACGAGGCATATAGCCCGTGGCCCTCGGGCATGTCTTGTTTTCTAACCAGAGAAAAAAGAGGGCAAATAACATCACTGCAGAATATTAAATCAATTCAGATTGTGAATGGGGAGTCAGAAAGGGATGAGTTTATCTTCTCATGATTAGAAGGCCTCTCCCAGACAAGAGCCCGACCTGGCTCCCTCGTGGGCTGCAGCCAGCCCGCTCTCCCTCAGCAAGCACTCATTTCCCCCCTACATACAGGGAAAGGACTCACATGTCCAAACCTGAAATCTGCCCAGTTTAGATGTGCTTTGGGTCTACAGAGGCTTTTATTCCCTCTTTCGTGAAATGAATCATGATTAATAATAGCCAGAGGGTGAGGAATTACAGTCATGCCTTATTACTGAAGAT